>JAOBRE010000001.1:858842-869138 GCA_027574745.1 Occidentarius platypogon
CCCCCCCCCCCCCCCCCCCCCCCCCCCCCCCCCCCCCCCCCCGTAGAGTGACAGTAGCTGTTTGTTTGTTCTCTGCTTTAATCTATTGACTGCAAAAGACCGAGCTGGCTGTGTACTTACACAATACAGTACATTTTTATTCACTGTTGACCGAGCAGCCTGGCAATTGTATTCTCTTCTCAGTTTATTCAGAATCTGCTGACTTTTTAACTTGCTTGTTCTTGATCTTTTTTTTTTTTTTTTAAATCAGGACAGCCTCTCAGTTGATGGAGAGTCACACAGCAGCAGTGCTGATCTTCCTGTAAGTCTGTTCCTTACTTTCCCTTCTTTTTCTTGTTCTCACTGCTACGTGTCTGATGGAATTCATTCCTCGTCTACAGGAAAAGTCAGGAGGAGTGCTGAAAGGCTTTTTCAGACGCTCTCCCAAACCAGCTCGGAGCTGCGCTGATGGCCAGGTAGGAGCAACATCTGTACATCAGAAGAGTGGAGAAAACGCACTCTTCACTTGCATTTCACTGATCAGAAGTGCACTTAAGAGTGGAACAGAAACCAACAGAATTCAATTTCAATTCTCAGTTTCCTTCAAGTTTGTTGGCTTTTTAACTAAATCTTATCTTTAATTTAAATGTGCCTCAAAGTCCTGGGAGAGCACAGCACACAGGTTCATCTCTGTGTGGACAATGAACGGCTTGTTGAAGTCTGGGTTACAGAGGGCAGGGCATTAGTGAGGGCCTTCTTCAGGGAATGGAACATGTGCTCTGCTTCACTGGTCCACTGTACTTTCTCCGTGTGTCCTTTTTTGTTGGGTCTGAGTGGGGAGAGGCAACAGAGGTCATGGGCCAGAGGTACTCCCATACTGCCTCCGATTTTCTTGTCCTGGGGTTTTAGTAACCCATGGCCAATGCAATATCCCAGGTACCGTGCAGTGGTCAGCCCCAGGTGGCACTTGTAAGGGTTAGCAGTGAGCCCAGTAGAACAATAGCCATGAGGCATTGTATCATAGCTGGTGCTCCAAGGAGGCCAAAGGGGAGGACCTGGTCCTGCTATCGGCTGGATGCAGTTGAGAAGGTGGTTTGGGGCCGAGCTTCTGGCATCAGGGCTAGCTATCTTGTCGGTTCATGGGTTGAGACGAAGCAGGCCCTCCGCAGGTGGTCAATCAGCTCATCCACTATGGGCAGAGGGCAACTGTCAAAACCTGAGATCTCATTGAACTTCCCGAAGTCATTGCAGCGTTTCAGACTTCTGTCAAGCTTGGGCACCGCCATAATGGGGCTTGACTGGGGGCTGGTGGACTCTTCGCATATGACAACTTGCAGCATTCTAGCTACCTCTTCCTCTGTAGCCCAGTGGCATGCCTTTGGGACACAGTAGGGGCGCTGTCTGACCACCACCTGGGGGGGTGAACTGAATGTTTCTTCAGTTCCTCAATCACAACTGCTTGTCTTGATTTAAAGTTTAACTTGCTTAAAGCTATATGGCCTTTTGGTTTAATAAAATCTGTGAAATTTAGTTCTCTCTGAAATTTGGTTATTGTGATGTGTTTATTTCTGTAATATCTCAAAAAATAAACCCACACACAGATTATTCTGTGGCTGAGGAATTTATTTAATTTGAGGGGATTAAAGCAAATAATGTGCATGAAATCGCTCCCTTCGTGCAGTCAAGCAGACAGACCAAGTCCAATGTGCGCATGCGCAGGTTTACCTGCTTCTTCTTCTTCCTTCTTTTGGGTTTTACTGCCATCTACAGGTTTACCTTGACTGTGCATTGACCGTTACATCATTCTGTTGCTAAACAAACAGCTGATCACACCGAGGTGCTCTCTAAGGCCGGTATTTATTAGTTTGGTCCTTTGCAACATATCTTCTTTTTTTTTTCTCGCTTTCCAATACTGTAGTCGCTCTTTCACGTTTCATTCGCATGCTCGCGTCCTCCATGTTTGTCTCCTCCTGTGTTTTAATTTTGTACCCCACAATGCCTTGTGCAAATGGGGAAAGCCCACCATGTGATGCATGACGTAGTATCTTGAATTGGGTCACGGTGAAGCAAGAAAAAAATAGTGGAAAATTTGGGGCCACATGGCCCTAAATTCATCAAGTGTTCTATTTTTAAAAAACCTAATAAAATTGGAAGTCTGTGATTCGAATTCAGTAGCTTTCTATCCACTAAACAAAAATAATTGGGTGTCAGGGAAAATTCTTTCTATGACCTAAACTTGAAAAACCTGAAAGGCAGTCTACCTTTAACTTGCTTCAAAGTTGTTACACTAACACTTGCTCATTTATCACCTTGAAAAGAACCAAACACAATCTAAACAATAAACGACCAACACAAGGACAACTCTACAGTGATGCAGACTGCTTACAATAGCAAATGCTCAGCAACTAAGGAGGGAAAATAGTGAATTTATAAAGAGGAAGTAATCAGCAGAAACACAACACAGGTGTGTACAAGTACAGGAAATAAGTGCAACAACACAGGAAGAAAGGACGCTGCCCTCTGCTGGCTCGGGGGTGAACATGTAGGACATGACTGTGTGTGATTCCTAATATGAATCTTGTTTTTTGTTTGTTTTTTTTTCCTGGCTAGGATTCTGGTGTGTCAGTCAACAAACAGAAGGTCAAAGAAGGTGAAGATGAAGGACGTGAGGTAACTAAACATTTCATAAAAAGATGAGTATGAGGAGAAGATATGAAGAGCAGAAAGGAAGATGAGGGGATGGCTGCATTTAATCACTCTGTCTGATAGTGTGGTGAACAGACTAATACGCCAATAGAAAGTGTGTCGTATATTTGATGGTCACAGCGGCACAGAAGAGACACAGATATATTGAGTTTCTCTGACTGCTGCACGGAACCCAAGGAGCCTGGGGAACTATAAGAACCCAAGTGGTTTAGACCTCAACTGCATGTTGAGTGACCAGCGCTCAATAACATTCTACTAATGGAAGAAAAACAGTGATGTATGCAGTGATGACCACCTCATGAGCAGATGAGTTTAACGTGCACACTGCTCACTTTGAGGTGAACAGTACCTACCCAGTTGTAAGGCTTCCTGTAGAGCAGAACAGCTGTACCAGGTGTGTCCACTTCTTCCAGAGCGACTTCTAGAAGTGAAAGTTATTTTTAATTATTTTTACATTAATCTCATTTATAATACATAGGGCCATGATAGGGGAGAGGCTTAAGAGGAGACCTTGGGCACAAATCTGCAGGAGTAATCAGCCAGCCCTAGGAAAGCACATACCTAATTTTTTGGTTGTGGGATCGAGGTATTCCCAAACTGCCTCAATTTTTCTTGTCCTGAGGTTTCAGTAACTCCTGGTGGCATTTGTGAGGGTTGGCAGTAAGCCCAGCCTTCCTCAGCTCCTCCAAGACAGCTTTAAGTTGGTACAGGTGGTCGCTCCAAATGGATGAGTGTATGATGACATCAAGTCAAGTTTATTTTTTATATCATTGAGATGCTGCAGCGAACTTGCAGTGGAGGCATAGAGCAATGTCCATGAAGTGCTGTAACATCACTAGTGCCTCGTGGAAGGCAAAGGGGTGGACCCGGTACTTTCAGGGGCTGGATGTGGTTGAGAAGGAAGTTTTGGGCAGAACTTCTGGCATCAGGGTACCTGCCAGTATCCTTTTGTCAGGTTGAGATGAAGTGGGTCCTCTGCAGGTGGTCAATCAGCTCCTCCACTGTGGGCAGAGGGTAGCTGTCAAAGTCTGCGATCTCACTGAGCTTCCTGAAGACATTGATTTCCATTGAGCTTGGGCACCGCCACGATGGGGTTTGACCAGGGGCTGGTGGATTCTTTGAACAAGCCATCTCGCAGCATTCAAGCTACCTCTTCCTCTGTAGCCCAATGGCATGCTTCTGGGATACGGTAGGGGCGCTCTCTGACCACCACCTGGGGGAGGTTTTGAGGTGTTTGATCATGTGGGTTCGACCTGGTTCTGCTGAAAAGATGTCCTCAAACTGATCCAGCAGTTCTCCCAGTACTTGTCACTGTCTGGTGGTGAGGTCTTTACCCTCTTGGACAAAGTTGTGCCTTGGAGGTTTTGTGAGGATAGTAGTCAAAGCTGAGATTGGTGGAAGTGGTTCTATCCATTGTTTTTAGAAGTTTGATGTAACACATGTGAGTAGACTTTCACTTACTGGTTTGCTACAGATGGTAGTTGATTGGGGGTGTGTGCACTTCACTGTTAAGGGCCCTTGCGAGCATGCCAGGAACTTGCTATTGGCAGATGGGAGCAGCAGAAGGATGTGGTCACCTAGCTGAAATTCTTGGGGCTTGACAGGGTGGTTGTAGATTCTGCTTTGCTTGGCCTGGGCCTCAAGCATGTGCTGGCAGATGATTGGTGCCCCCTTGTTAACGGATTTAAGGATCTGCATAAAGTAAAGAAAAAAATTATACTTTTTTTTTTTTTTTTGGGAGAAGGGGAGGTGGAGATGATTGAGCTGTGGATGGGGTGGGGGGGTATAGCGGCTTCTGTTTCTGGCTGCTCTCTGCTACCTCCTCAAGACACAATACAGTACATTTTTACTCACTGCTTACAGAGAAGCCTGGTGTTTGTATTCTTCTCCATTTATTCAGAATGTGTTGACTTTTTAACTTAAAACAAGTTGTCTTCAAATGCATTTTTTTTCTTTGTAATCAGGACAGTCTCTCAGTTGATGGAGAGTCACACAGCAGCAGTGCTGATCTTTCTGTAAGTCTGTTCCTTACTTCTTTCCCTTCTTTTTCTTGTTCTCGCAGCTGTGTGTCTGATGGCATGCATTTCTCGTCTACAGGAAAAGTCAGGAGGAGTGCTGAGTGGCTTTTTCAGACGCTCTCCCAAACCAGCTCAGAACTGCGCTGATGGCCAGGTAGGAGAAACATCTGTACATCAGAAGAGTGGAGAGAAAACACTCTTCATCTGCTTTTCACTGATCAGAAGTGCACTTAAGAGTGGAACAGATATCAGTTTCTATTGCAAGTTTATTTTAAGTTTGCTGATTGATTTTTATTTTAACTCTCACTATTTTATCTTCATTTTTAAATGTACTGAATATTCAATTTAGTAAGTGATTTCTTCTTCTTTTCTCTTCCTTTCTGTGTGTGTGTGTTTTTTCAGGGTGATGGGAGCTCAGACATTGCAGAGAAGAAAGACAGAGCAGATGAAACCCCTTCTCTCCCTCCAAGACCCAGTGAGGAGGTACAGTGTGTTACAGTATAACAATGAAAAACAGAGATTGTGATGTTACAGATTTCTATTCATCAGGAGTTCAGAAACTCCATCATACACCATCTGAGTGTGAATCCAACTGACACTGATCATAATCAGGTGCAGCAGAGATTTACTCAGTTTCTTCAACGCTCTCTCTCACGCCATGTTCACATGAGCAAGAAACAAAACTGTGTGTGTGTGTGTGGGCGGGCAAAACAGAGCTGCGATTCCAGTGACATCGGAGTACCATTCCAAATTCACTGTAATGCTGGAAAGAAGAGAAAAATCAAAACAGTCAGCTTTAATGTGTCCTTGGATGAAACCTATGGCACATGATGCAGTGTTTCTTCAGCTTCCTGTTCACAATTTTATTTCCTACCTGCAGTTAGTTCCCATTGATTTATAAGCGTGATTTATTCTCCTCCTGTCTTCTACGACCTCTCACTAATGTGTCCGGAGACATTATGAAGAAAAATGAAGTTTGGAAGGAAGTAGCAGAGATCATTGGTGGCTCTGGTGACTGGATTTGCGAGTTAGCTCACTTTGCTAATCTAATCTGAGACTGTAGCGAATACGAAGTTATGCATATATCACGTAAATGTAAAAAAAAAAAAACACCCTGATTAATTTGTGTTTAACTAGTTAGTGCTTTAAATACATATAGCACCTACTGTTTCTCATTGGAACTATAAATACATGATCTAGGCCACACCTACAAGAAACAACCAACATGAGTGACATCAGCTGGCCAGTGATGACTGTTTGTTTTGCCGTAGTTGCGTTTAACAATTGGCAAGACGCTGCTGTGTGAAACTCCAACAGAACTACTGGCCTGAGTTAAGGTTAACATAACGTAATGTAGCCTACCATCAGTCAACAAATCTCAGAGGGGAGGTTGTGATCGTCCCTGATGGGCTGCTGGTCACGTTCTGATTCTGAACTGCAGTTAACACACTAAGCAGTTCCTACAGCATGCCTGCAAGACACCACTCTAACTTCCCCTTCTCCATTTATTAATGTACCTTTGATTTGAATGAATTATTGAGTGCATTCTTGTAATGTGCAGGGTTTTATACCTGTTCTCCAATAAACCGGACAGTGAGTGCTCTCGCTCCACACACCCTAGTGCTGCTTAGTGATGCCATTTGTGAATGAGTCGGCTCTTTGGTGAATGTTGAGAGCCGACTTCATGAGAACATCTCCACAAAACCTTCTCAACATCTGCACAAAACTTTCTTTAAAGTATCTGGAATTTTAAAATGATTGTAATGGCCTCGCTAAATATAACTTAATTTTCGGCAAATGCAACAGGCACCAAAATATTAAGGAATGCATATTTGTGAAAACACGTGACCCATTTCTGTTTCAAATATGTTTAAAAACCAATTCAAAATAATGTCATTTTGTTAATTAGAAGGAAAAGTGCAATTTCATTAACCAGTAAATGTGATGGGTGGGCAGCTATGAACAAATCACTGGTCAAGCTATCACAAGTATGTCTGGTTTTGGAGAGAAACGATTCATTGGGGAGCCGAAAGCGTCAGCTCATATTAGTGAGCTGAGCCAAATGATCTCACTCCCTGAAAAGAGCTGAACTTCCCATCAGCTCGTAGCCAACATCAAGTCGGCATTTATGCCAGGAGCAAACATGCTAATTTCATAAGACAGATAAATTATCTAGTATTTTAAGATTATTTGGATCGTTATCTTAAAGGGTACCTGTACAGCATTTAACTGTGATTTGACATTGATTGTACAAGTCCTAATTATAATAATGCACACAAGTGCAGCCACCTGATTTGCGATCATAAGTAACTTTAAGTGCTTAAAAATCCTCAAGCACATCAGGCTTTATTGCACATGGGTAACCAGTATGGTGCCCAGGATGTGATGTCAAGTTGTTGATAGCCAGGTGCCGGAAGTGTAGCCGATGTAAACGTTTGTTAGCCTGGATTTAGTCAGATGAAAAAGAATTATCTTTGTCAGTATGGATAGGGGAGAAACCATATATCTGTATGAACCTTGGAAAAAGGAGACTCTGCATTTGGTAAATTAATTGTTTCACAAATGACCCCAGTTGCTCACAAATGTATGTTGCTCACAAACCTCCACTGGAAATGACCTTTATGCAGGCCATGATAGCCAGGCATGTGAGAGGGCCAGCACCAGATGGAGAACTCACAAATCAGTAAAGCAGCCTATTGTATGTAGAAACTGTGTGTGTGCAAACTAGCTATAAAGGCTATTTATTTATGTATTACATGTGTGAATACAGGTATAGACATGCAATGTGCCACAATAGTTTATAATCTTTCTCGAATTTCTTCTAGCTAATCGGCTTGCATGGTCCAAATCCCTTTTCTGTGGACAGTGTTGGAATATTGGTGGCACAACATAGGGTTTGAATCTCACATGACCTGCATAGCCCAAGAACTCGACCTATAGATTCTTTTCAAAGCAATCGGGCTCAAAACAGTCCTCACAAACACAATTTCCACCAATGGAGAGTGTTTCAAAAATATGACCTGTTCCACACACGTTATCAACTGGCCAGAAACAACTGCCAAAGAGAGCTCCACCGCCTTCAAAACCGGTGGTGGCTGGACCGCGCAAAGGCAATCGAGCAGTATGCTGAATGACACGACTCAAGATCATTTTTTTCAGTCGGTTAAGTTTGTGTACCAGCGTCGCCAAAGCGGCATCAGTCCTATCAATGATGATCAAGGAAACCGCCTACTGGAAAAAGAGACTATTTTGGGTTGTTGGAGGCAATACTTCAGCGAGCTTCTGAATCAACCAGGATCGGCATCTATCAGTGTCCTTGATGAACTACCACAGGAAGAGTTATTGAACGATCTTGAACTACCTACAACCATCGGGGAAGTCAAGTCAGCACTCGGCCACCTTGCACACAATAAAGCTCCCGGCCCCGACTATATCCCTGCCAAGGTTCTTAAAGCTGGTGGCCCTCCCCTCATCTCGGAGCTTCGAAGCCTTCTCCTCTCTATTTGGCAGGAGGAAAGAGTGCCCCAAGATATGAAAAACGGAAACATCATTACTATCTTCAAAAAGAAATGCCGTTTCAATTGTAACAACTACCGGGGGATCACACTCCTATCAGTCACTGGAAAATTGTTCGTGCGTGTTATCTTGAATCGAATATGGCCTTGCATAGAGAAATATTCCTGAGGCACAATGCAGTTTTAGGGGTGGTCGTTCTACAAGTGACATGTTTGCCTTCTGGCAGCTCTTGGAGAAGTCCAGGGAACAACACCAGCAACTGCACATTATTTTCGTGGACTTGGTCAAAGCCTTCGATACGGTCAATCGCCCCCTCATGTGGGCACTGCTAAAGAAAGTGGGGATACTGCAGAAAATCGTCAACATTATACAAAGTTTTCATGACTGCATGGAAGCACAAGTACTCAAAAGTGGAGAACTTACAGAACTGTTTGAAGTAACTAAAGGACTTCATCAAGGATGCATCCTGGCACCGATGCTGTTTATTCTTCTCTTCTTGTTCGCCCTTCGCCATGCTTACAAAACAATCCCAGAATTTGGCATTGACATCAAGTATAAGCTTGATGGCAGGCTATTCAGTCTTCAGAGGCTCAAAGCTAAGTCGACGGTGACTACAAGGCTCAGCGATTTCCTTTACACCAATGATGCTGCCTTGGCCACAAACACACCTGAATCTCTACAAGAGGGTGTCACAGCATTACACAAGTCTTGCAAGACCTGGGGCTTAACAGTCAGTAAGCCAAAGACAGAGGTAATGCATTTACAGTTTGACGAGCCTCCTGCTATCATGATAGACGATTCAGAGCTTAAACAGGCTCAGACCTTTACATACCTTGGGGGCAACTTGTTTGGAGACTCAAGTCTCTACTCAGAGATCCAATGTCGCATCAGCCGAGGAGCAGCTGCATTTAGTGTGCTAAGGACAAGATGCTTCACCAGAGAAGGTCTGTCTTTGTCTACCAAGCTCACGGTGTATAGAGCTATAGTTCTACCATCTCTCCTTTACGGATCTGAGACTTGGCCAACCCTTGCACACCACGGTGTTTGGAGGTTTTCCACCAAAGATCGCTTCGGCAGATTCTGAAGGTAAAGTGGTGGCAACACATAACCAATGACGAGATCTTGAAACGCGCCAACTCTACCACCATTGAGACCCAGATCCGAAACAATAGACTCCGCTGGCTTGGCCATGTATCACGGATGGACAATTCTAGGATTCCAAAACAACTGCCCTTCGGCAAGCTGGTGCTTGGAAAGCGTGACAGAGGTCGCCCGCGCAAATGCTGGAAGGACTGTGCAAAAGAAGATCTCCGCTCCTTCGGCCTAGCAACTGACACATGGTTCCAGACTGCACAAGACCGTCTTGCATGGAGACGTGCCTTGTGTTCAGGCAGACAGCTCAGTGAGGAATGCCTCTCCTCTCGAGCTGCCGAGCGGCGCAAAAAGAGGCACAAAAGGGCTATGGGTCCCCCATCGTCATAATATAAGTAAGTAAAGTAAGTATTATATTTTTACTGTTCTTCAAGTGCCTTTTATCAGTGAATTTTGCTGTTTTATACTTGTCCCAGACCCAGACTTGTAACCTTAAAATGTTAATAAAAAACACAAAAAGCATTGTTTTTAAAAAATATTATTTTACATACTTGTCTTAATAAAGCATGAAATAAACACATACCATTTAAACATCTAATGCATGGGATTATTTTTAAACTATTTTTCAAATAAAACATCAGTGTCCCACAGTTATCGATCATTTCCACCACGACTATTTTAAACTACTAGAGCCACCTTAAAAATAGTTCATATGGTTACCAAGGAAACAGTAATGTCCGTGAAGAGCAAGGTTGAGGTCAAACATGAGAGATGTGTAGTGATCAGAAAAGGAGAAAAATCCAGGTAACTATTACTTGGAAATAGAATATTTTTATTGTCTCATTTCCACTCAGGCTGTAAATCTGTCAAATTATGTAAAATAAGTGGAAAACAGCATATTTTTAATGTACAGTGCCTTGAAAAAGTATTCATACCCCTTGAACTTTTTCACATTTTTCCACCTTACAACCACGAACTTAAAAGT
>JAOBRE010000001.1:2272083-2284290 GCA_027574745.1 Occidentarius platypogon
AAACTTCCACATCATTGCATTCCGTTTTTATTTACAATTTGTACTTTGTCCCAACTTTTTTGGAATCGGGGTTGTAGATTTTGAGATCAAAAGATCTAAGGTCAAGGTCACTGTGAGGTCAAATGTCCATCCCCAAATCACAACTTCATAAGGCGTGTAGTGTACCGGGCGGAGGCTCCCCATCGACACCGTTGGCGTCGAGTTCTGTCTAGTTTTTTTTTTTTTAAATACAAGATTGGCTCTAAAATTCTCTTCGTCCAGCACTTTTTCTGAAAGTGTGAAAGCGCTTTTCACGAGCCAGTGGAACTCCATGAACTCTGGAGAATGTGACATTTTCCCATGTTTTATGCATTTCTTGGAAATGGCCAGTATAACAGAATGATACATTTCCGAGTGTCTTTCGCTCGTTGTTAAATATTAAAATGTCAAATTAAAACTTAATTTTGAAATATATCAGATCGTTGGAAATACTTGTCCCTTTCTCGATAACTACTGGTAATAAGTCCTTTTTTTTCCCTAATCCCTTTTATTTCTCTTGTTCAATAAAGCGTCGTGAGTCATTTTTGGTTTTGCTCAGTCAGTCCCACGATAGACATGAAGCCTGGAAAACCTATTTCACTTAATGCTTGTATTTTTATCACTCCATTACCATTATGTCCTTATTATCGTCTCATCACAGCCAATCTGCCGAACAGCAGCGAGTCAAAAAAGCGTACTGTGTGGTTGATTGCTTTCTACAGCTGTTATAGATTAACAGTCATGGAAACTCGCTTTGCAATAAAGATTTCAGTTAATTGTATTGCCGTGCAGCTGTTCTTCTGTTTCCTATGGATGAAATGCACTTTTTATGATTGAAATAACTGGGGGGGGGTTCTCTTACACATGAAAAAGATGCACAATCGATATACAGTTGATAGGCTGAAAAAGTACATAATTGCAAAAGGTGTTCCACTGTTTAATTGGAAATATTCGCTTTAGTGGCCTTCGTGATGAGCTTCAGTGACGCTATGATAGATTTGAAGCGAGAACTATAATTTCGACAGCTCTAGGAGGGCCGAGAGAAGGAAGTTAATTACATATGTTATTCTGATTGCTTAGAACTAAATACATGTGACAAAGTTGAATAAAATAAAGTAGGAAAATGACTAGAAAATTGCATGTTTTGTCCAATGATTTTGAGAGCATCATCTTTAGTAGCCTGCTCAATTCACAAATTATTTTGTCTTTATTTCGCGAATGTTTGTTTCATTGCAGCAAATGAGACAGAAAAGTAAGCAACAAGCCAAGATTGAAGCTACACAAAAACTTGAGCAGGTAAAAAATGAGCAGCTTCAACAGCAGCAACAACAGCAGCAACAGCAGCACCTCAAAACTGACCTTGATGGCTCCGGTAGCCTCCAGAGTCCAGGTTCATCACAGTCCAGCAATGGGAACATGTCTCCTCTGCAGCCCACCTCCAAGAATGGATTCTCTAAACCACAACTCCCAGGAACTCCCACGGCTGGTTCCCCAGATGATGTCTTTTTACGTCCACACCCTCCACCACCATCTTCAGGATCTCAGCCACAGTCCCCTCAGATGTTCTCTCCAGGCTCTTCAGGTTCTAGGCCATCATCACCCTGGGACCCTTATGCCAAAATGGTGGGCACGCCAAGACCACCACCAAGTGGCCCGGGTGCCGTCCGTCGGAACTCTGAATCTGGGAAATCACCCAGGAGTCTGTCAGAGGAACGTGGGAAACCTTCATCAGTTCATGAATCTATGGGTTCACCAACAGCCCTGAATGTTGATCCATATGCTAAGCCTCCAGACACACCAAGGCCTGCAGGTCCAACAGACCCCTTTCTCAAGCCTCTGTGCCCTCCCAGAGTGGGTCAGCCTGTTGAAGGGAGGCACATAATTGGTTCTCCAGGACATGATCCATTTTCCAGGGGAGCTGTGAGAAAGGAAGCATATCCAAGAATGCCTCACGGCAAGATGATACTTTCAGATCCCTATGCCCGCCCTCTTCTTGCTCCCATCCCAGGGAGTAATGAATCTGGTTCTGTCCAGCCATTCAAAACCCCCATGCCACCTCCTCAGCCTCAGGACTCAAATGCAGCCATGCACTCAAGAAGACCAAGTGGGGATCCCTTTGAAAGACCAATGATACCCCCTCGTCCTACAGAAGCTTTTGCACAGGGTCAGCAGAATGACCCGTATGCACATCCTCCACTTACTCCACATCCTGCGATGAATGAAGGCTTTGAGAATCAAACAAGAGTTTCACGGCAACCTCAGCCTCACCCTTTTACACAACCTGGGCCAGTGGCCCATCAGTCCACTGGAAATCCATATGCACGTACCCCCTCGACCTCAAGACCAGATTTCTCTCATTGTGATCCTTTTTCCCAGTCCCCATATTCTAATCCATATGCTCGAATGCCAGGAACTCCGAGACCACACGACCCTGAACCTTACTCTCGCCAACCTGCCACATCTCATTCTGTCATGATGAACCAACCTTCTCAACAAACACAGACTCAGAATTGCATGCAGTCACCCATGACCCTGGATCCTTATGCGCAGCCTCCTGGGACACCACACGCAGGGGTGCCAGAAAGGTTTGCCAGACCCCAAAATTACCAAAGGAATCAAGACCCATTTAATCATCCCCCTGCAATGGCTCGACCAATAGGACCGGACACTCATGCTCAACCAGTGGGAGTCACTCAGTCATTACTTCATGATCCATTTGCACAAGGCCCTAGGACACCTCATCCTGGAGGTACAGCGCAGGGTATACGACCAGGACCCATGTCCACTCAGGATGCGTTTTCGCCACCTCAGGTCTTGATGCAGGATACGTTTGCTAGTCCAGCAGTTCCAGGGTCTCAGACTCCACGACACCCTAGTCTGGCAGATGAAAACAGTTTGTCTCAGTCTCCATCTAGTCAGCCAAGCCAGACTCCAGTTCATGACCCATTTGAACAGGCACCCATGAATCCTCACCCTCAGTTTGCTGAAAACAGGGAGCAACAAGGGTTGGGACACAGCACTGCAGCAATGGGACAACCAAACAGTGACGTTCAAACTGTTCCTCTTGCAGAAGCTGAGGAAAGGCTGAGACAGGTACAGTATGCCAAATATCACATTTGAAGAATTTTAAATTGGTTAGCTGACTTTTGTTGATGTATATGGCTTTTGTGTTAATTACAACAACTATACTGTTATGAAAGGACAATGTAGATATTTCTCGACAGTTTCTGCAATTACTTGTTTTCTAATTTAGTCATCTTTGTTGACAGATTGTTAATTTCTACACTGTTTTTGTTATAGCGTCAGCGTATTCGCGAGCTGCTTCTCAGGCAGCAGCAGCAAAAAAGTGCCATTCGTCAAGAAAAGAACCCACAGGAACAGCCAATGCCCATGACTCCAGGAACCCCTCAACACTGGAATCAGGATGCCCGAGGTCAGCAAAATGACATATTCAACCGACCACCTCCACCATATCCTGGTCCAGGGGCTGTGAGGGGCCCTCACAGATTCCATGGACCATACCCAGGAGATCAGCGAGGCTCTTTTCCTGATGGGCAATTTCCAAGACCCCAGTTTCCTGGAGACACAAATAACCTCAGGCACCCAGGACCCAGGTGGGTATTTGGGAATTTTAATGTAACATATTATGTAACAAAGAGTGGTGCAAATTGTAATAATCATTTTTTTTCTTCTTCTTCTTTCACCAATTATAGGCTGGGCTTTCCCTCTGGTGTTCAAGGATCTGGTTTAAGACCCTCCATGAATCAAATACAAGATTCGGTGATGGAAGGTCATTCACAAATAAGAAGGTCCATGTCTATAGATCTGGGGAAGTCATTAGGAGGCAACCCAATGGGACTACAACCTTTACCACCTCAAGGCATGCATATGCAGCAACACAATATCATGGGACAACCTTTTATAGAACTCAGACACAGACCTCCTGAGAGCAGGCTAAGGCTTCCCTTTGGACCTCCTGCTGTGCAGGGAAACCGAATGGAATCACCCTCACAACTTCAGCGACCTTCAGGTTTCATGAGTGGACAAGAAATGGGCTTTTCAAACAATCAGGGTCCTAAACCCGTGGATTCTAGTATGAATCAAACTCAGGGAGTTGGTGCAGATATACATGGAACAATGAGTATGGACAACTTGCATCAGTCTAGTGTTCCAGTAAGAACTGGGCAAATTCCAATCATGAGGTCAATGAGCCAACCTGCCTCAAATGAGAATTTTAGTGGAACTGCCCCATCAAGTTTTTCTGCAGCATCTTCCGGGCCATCAAGTGAGGTTGATTTACCCATGAATGAAGGCTCTGAGGAGAAGATTGATGCAGATGAATCGGCTGTGAAGGACCTCGAAGATGTGGAGGTCAAGGACCTGGAAGATACAGATTTAGAGAACCTAAATCTTGATGCAGATGATGGAAAAGATCTGGATCTGGAAGCTAATGACCTGCACTTAGATGATATCTTTTTGACATCTGGAAAATTTGATATAATTGCCTACACCGATGCAGACCTAGACCTTAGTGAGGATTTGGATCTCAATGATCCTATTGATGACCACAGTGACAGCGCTGACCTCCAAAAGGAGCAAGTTGAGAAAAAGCCTGAGAGTCCAAATGATGGGTCCTTACCTTCTGATTCCACATCTGCAGAAGGAAAAACTGAGGAAAAACCTGAAAAATCATTAGATAGCATCAAAGAAGAAAATAACCAGGTTTCTTTGAAAGCAGAAAAAGATATCAAAACTGAAGTCAATGGTGGTTCATCACAAGAAACTTCTTGCAAAAATCAAATAACAGACACTCCAGTTGTTAATCAAGATGACTTCAAAAGTAGCATGGATGCTCTTTCAAAACCTGGTGTTCACCCTGACGCTACTCCAGTGCTATCTAGCTTACTTGTCAGTGTGCCTCCAGATAATAAACCACATAAACAAGAGAACTGTGGTCAGCAAGTAACTCTTCAGGAACCTGGCCTACAACAGGCACTTAATTCAACTCTGCTGGATCAAGGAGCCATGTCTGTAGAAGGAATGAATTCTAGCCTGGTGGTAGGCCAACCAATGGCTTCTGCTCAAACTGAGGGTCCATTAGATGTCCATTCAGGTTCCATGCAGGATCAGCCCTCAGGTTCTGTGTTTGGAGTGGATCAGAAGGATGCAGCGCTTTCAGTAGAACAACCTGGCATTCTTCCTCAGACCCAACAGGCCATGATGTCCCAGCAGGGTCCGCAGAATCGACCACTGCTACTGGAGGAACAGCCACTCCTGCTGCAAGATCTTCTGGATCAGGAGAGGCAGGAACAGCAACAGCAGAAGCAGATGCAGGCTCTGATCAGACAACGGTCCAATGACTCATTCTTCCCTAATATAGGTAAATGTGGAAGTGGAATTTTTTTTTTAATATTGTTCAAAATAACAATTTAACACAAGTTATCACAAAAGTTACTAATGCTATGAATCACCCAAAAAAGTTTCTCCTTTGCCTTAGTGCTGGGCTTACGAAATAATCAGTATCACGCGAGATTAGTTACCATACATCGTGCACGGTCGGAATCTTTCCATATAAAATTATGGGTTTATTTTTTTTAGATTTTGATGCCATTACTGATCCTATCATGAAAGCAAAGATGGTGGCCTTGAAAGGAATCAATAAAGTAATGGTTCAAAACAACATGGGAATGTCACAGATGGTCATGAACAAGTAAGTATTTTCTCATCAACTGATGCCTATTAAAATATGTTTCTGTGTTGTGCAATGTTTATCCATTTGGAATGCTTGTCTGGTTTTCTTTCAGATTTCCAGTGGGTGCTCAAGCAGGTCAGGGTCCACAGGGTCCAGATGGATGTATTCCTCCCCAGCAGGCAATGGCACAGGTACAGCATGAATTTTCTTTCTCATTTTCCAAAATTATTCAAAAATTAATTTGCACTAACAATGACACTGTTTATTCAGGATGGCAAACTGGCTCCATACATGACGAGACCCAGTCCTCCAAGTTTTGGTCAAGGATTCACCAGTAAGTGGGTTTTTTTTTTTCCAAATGTGACGCATTGCCACTGACTATGTTTAATCAGATTTATTCAGCTTGAATTTTGCACTTCCTTTCTTAGATGAAGCCCAGAAAATACAGTATGAAGACTGGCTTCGGGAGACCCAAAAGCTTCTTCAGATGCAGCAGAAGTTTCTTGAGGAACAGATTGGGGCTCACAGGAAGTCAAAGAAGGCCTTGTCAGCTAAGCAGAGAACAGCTAAGAAAGCTGGACGGGAGTTTCCCGAGGAGGACGCTGAGCAACTGAAGCATGTCACAGAGCAGCAGGGTGTGGTACAGAAACAGCTTGAACAGGTGATGTAGATGCATGTTCATTTTTAAATCAGCAGTACCTTAGGAAAAGATGTATGGTTGTTCAGCAATTGGCGTTTTGTCTTCCATACGTTAGATTCGGAAACAACAGAAAGAGCATGCAGAGCTCATAGAAGAGTACAGGGTCAAACAACAGCAGGGTGCCCTGCAGCCTCAGATGACGACTGGCATGTTGCCAATGCAAAGTCATTCAGGCATGATGCCAACTGGCCCTGTGAACCAACCTGTTATGGGTCCAGCCATGCCAATGCAGATACATCCAAACCAAGCAAATATTCCCAACATGCCAGGCTGGCGTCCTGGAGCTCCAGGCCCTGTTGGACCTCAGATGCCGGGCGTAATGCCTCCTCAGATGATGCAAGGCCCTGCTCCTCAGCAAACGTTAGCCAGGCCCGGTCAAGGGCCAGTCTCCGGGGAGTCTCCTCATGTGAATTTTGACGACACCAATCCATTCAGTGAAGGTTTCCAGGAACGGGAGAGAAAGGAGAGGCTTCGGGAGCAGCAGGAGAGGCAGAGGGTGCAGCTGATGAAGGAGGTGGAGAGACAACGCATGAAACAGCGTATGGAAATTGAGCAGCAACAGCAGCAAGGCCTCCTCAGCCAGATGCCCTTCTATAACCAGAACTTGCCTCAAGATTTCATGCAACAACATAGACCTCAGCAGCAAATGCAAGGGCCCAGATTTCCCCAGCAGCCAGGCATGCAGCCTGGAATTGGAGCCCCTTCTTCTGGACCCATGATGGGAAATGGCCCCTTCCCTCAGGAAGTAAGACCAGGTTTTGGGCCAGATAACCAAGTACCACATGGATCTCATTTTGTTCAGGGGCAGCCCAGACCCCCGAGATTCCCTGGACCAAATATGATACAGCAGAATCCAGGTCAGGGTCATCCTTTTGGCATAGAATCAACTACTCCTCTTCCACCAAACTTTCCTGGATCTGGCCCATCCTTGATTCAGCTTTATTCAAACATCATCCCAGATGAAAAGGTAAAGAAGAAACGGAACCGCAAGAAGAAGAGTGATGAGGACGCCGAGTCTTTAAGGGCACCATCTACACCGCATTCTGACCTGACCGCCCCACTGACACCGTGTGTATCGGATACTTCATCCACACCCACCAGAAATCCCTTGCTCTTTGGAGAGCAGGAGCTGTGCGAGACCTCCCAGCCTGGCTCCTCCACCCCAGGCTCTCAGAGCAGCCAGCACCACTCGGAGCTGGAGCGACAGCTTTCCGAAGGCAGCTATTGTGGAGTATCTGAGGCAACCGTGGGTCAGCAAGACACACAGGACAAAATTCTTACTAACATCAAATTGGAAAGGATTGAAGCCAGTGACTGCCATGGTCCAAAAGGCACTGACATGAACATGGGTATCGGAGTAGTAAAAGTAGAAGGGGACAAGGAAGGCATGTCGCCACGTCCCGCAGGCCAAAGTCCGGCAGGTAACTCAAAAGGAGAAGGTGGGAATGAGCTCCTGAAACATCTCCTGAAGAACAAGAAGACACCTCCACCCCCATTACCTCACCAGAAGTCTGAGGAGAGCATGAGACCAGAGGAGGAAACCTCAATGGATAACAAGGCTCTTCTGAGACAGAGTTCCATAGACAGCAGCGGGGTAAAGATTAATTTGCCTTTCTTTCTCATCTTGGCTAAAGTGCATTCCATCAAGTTCTCAAGTTTACATCTTCCTCGTTTGTCTTTCGCACAGACCTTCTCAGACAGCCAGCTCTCATTTAACCCTGACTTCAGCAGCCCCTTAATGCCTGAGGACAAGAAAAAGCAAAGGACCAAGCGTGCTCAAAAGAGTGGGGAACGTCCGGCCCCTCGCTCCAAAAAGAGGAAGAAGGAGGAGGATGAGAGACAAGCCATGTATTCTTCTACTGAACCAGTAATGACTAATCTGAAACAGGTAAGACAAATGGAATATCTCTTACCTGCACTAGCTCGATTGTAGATTAAGAATGTCCAGTCTTGCAGTCCCAGGTTCAAGGTTTCCCCATCTTCAAAATACCCACCTCAACGCTTAAAAGGCTTCATGAGCCCAATCAGGTGTGTTGGGAATTAACTGCCAATGTAAGTTGTATGTAAATGTGACCACTTTATAGTGTTGTTGCCCCCTTTTCTTTTTTTTTTGTCACAACGGTGAACTTGTTTTTTTTGTTTGGTTTTTTTTGCGCCTCCTGACCAATCAGATCGTTGCTCAGTGATCACCAGAAACACACCAATCTTTATTTCATCTGCATTTCAGATAAAACATCTGATCTAGAGGCTTAGTTAGACTAGTTAGTTAGCCAATACTAGCAAGGACTGGTAAGATCTTTGTTCCAGTTACAGTGTGCACGTCTTGTGCAACACCCCTCTGCATCGGAACCTTTCGAAAACTGGAGTATACTCAGTGCACAAGGCTGTGGACGGAGAAACGATGAGATGTGGCAAGCCACCCATTCTCCATTAAAATAGGGGAAACTCTGCATTAACCTTTTACCATTCACATGGCATGTAAAGTGACTTGAAATGATGCTAGCAATGACAATTAACCAGTTTCTTAAGATTTCACGTCAGTAGCTATCAAGACATCAGGGCTCTTGTTAATTAAACTGTCACATAACCTCGAGAGCCCATCTCTCTAGGCTCCCTCGGTTTCTAATTTCTCACACTCACATCTTCTCTTTCCTTTTTTTCCTCTCTCTCTGTCTGCATCTGCCATCAGCAGCAGCAGCAGCTCTCTCTCTTGCCCCTGATGGAGCCTTTGGTCGGTGTAAATTTTGCCCATTTCGTGCCCTATGGCAGCGGGCAGCTAGACGGGGAAAGCCGTCTTTCGGGCACTTTTGGAAGTGCCTCATTGGACGGAATGTCGGATTATTACTCCCAGCTCATTTACAAAGTACGTCAGAGAAGCAATGATCAGAACCAGTGTTTTTTTTTTATAATTTATTAGATTTAATAGAGCCTGGCTCATTTGTGTTTTTCTGTTCTGTCTTCCAACAGCAGAACAACCTGAGTAACCCTCCAACCCCGCCGGCGTCTCTGCCTCCCACACCTCCGCCCGTGGCGCGTCAGAAGTTGCTCAATGGCTTTGCCACCACAGAGGAACTGGCCGGTAAAGCAGCTGTTGTGGGCGGCCATGATGGTGAGGCTCAGCACTGAACACCGAGCTCAAAAATGGATTCAGGCTATGCTCCTTTAGGAATGTGCACGCACCGATTTTTTTTTTTTTTTTTTAATTTGTGCAACATTTTGAAATATTTTTGCCTTTTACATACATAGTGACCAAAGGACTGCCTTCAAGGCCACTGCACATACCTTTTAAGACCGAGGAAGAGCTTTTTGCCAGAGCTCTCGCTCATGGCCCCAAAACAGTGGACGTACCTGCTTCGTTACCCACGCCCCCTCACAACAACCAGGAAGAGCTGAGGTAATTTCTTTTTTTTTTTTTGGTCTGGTCACATGGTTTTGCTTGTCATGGGCTGGATTTACTGTAAATACGTTATCTTAAACTTACTGTATGGTCACAAGTCTGGAGGTGTGAATTGGCGTCAGACCACGAGGGATGACCAGGCACTGATCGAGTGAACCAACGAAACTTGTTTGGATAATTAACATATAATTAATTTATCACGAGAAAACCGTATCAATAAAATGATTGCAAGCATGACCGTTCTTGACTTTGGCACCAGCACTTTGTCATTGGAAAAAGACAAACAGACGAGTGGTGGGGGGGAGGCATGTCACTGACTGAAAACTTTCATAATCAGTTTTTCTGGTCCCTTTTTCCCATGCAGGGGACAGGAGCATTGCGAGGACAGGGACACACCGGACAGTTTTGTTCCCTCCTCGTCTCCAGAGAGCGTGGTTGGCATGGAGATCAGCCGCTATCCGGATCTGTCTCTGGTCAAACAGGAGCCTCCATCCCCGTCGCTCTCTCCAGTCATGCCCATGTTCCCGAAATCCAGAGGGAAAGGTGAGTCGCATCTCACTTTACACGTCACACAAAGATGAGAGACATTGATGCAACTTTTTCACACTTTTCCACCTTGTCTCTTTAGGCTCTGAGACGAAGCTGAAGGAGATTAAAACCGAGCCCTCGTCCATGTTCTTCGGCACTCCGTTCGGAACACCACAGAACGGCCCCGGCCTCGTCTCCATCGCCATCACGCTGAAGCCCGCCGCTGCCGAGGTGAGAAAGCACGGAGGCCAGAGAAAGGAGGACCGGGGGGGAAGACCGTTCTTGTGTTTGAGTGAATTCTTTCTTTTGCTGTTTTAGAACATCACCGACGTGGTCGCAGCCATCGCCAACCTCATCCGGGTGAAGATCCCAAGCAGTTATGAAGTGAGCGGTGGACCGTGGCCGCACGGCAGCCTGAGTACCCATAAGGCTTTGGTGCAAGGCCTTGACTCACGTCTAGCGCAGGCTCGTGGGGCAGAACAGATGAACTCCCAAACAGGCGCTCAACATCAGCAGATTCAGCACCTGGATAAAAGTGAGTCCTGTCGATTGGTTGGTGAAAGTTTTGAAAAGGGACCACATTATATATATATATATTGAAAAGGGACCACATTTTATATATATATATATATATATTTTTTTTTAAATCCTTCCCTCCTAAAAGTCAGGGCAAAAAAAAATGTCCTGGAATCCCAGATAAACATGGAAACGTGCTGTAATGTCCGTACGACTGGACATTCAATCTAGCACCTTATTGTTTCCTTCGTAACAGTTTATTCACAGGGACTTGTCCAGCAGAAAGGTCACACTGATCTCAGCAACTTGTCACTTTATACTGTGACGGTAGGGTTCGAAAAAAATTCCCAGGTAGAAGGTTGATGTATTTGGCTGACGGCGTAATTTGCATATTAATTGAAAACGTTGCCTTTTTTAATAGCTCGGGGTATTTCCAACTGAGAAATCCAGTGATGTGAATTGCTCTTGAAGCCTTTTTACGAGAATCACTGGTGGGGGGATGGAACAGTCGGGGACAGCAGTCTGTCTCTAATTGTTTTCCTATCATCATTCACACAAATGATTATCCTCTTAAATGATGTTTGCGAACTCGGGCGCCTCCGTCTGTGTGCCCCGTGTGGATTAGGTGATGGCAGAGATGATTAGCGAAGCTAATGAAACGTAGTAACAGTCCTGGCCTTCTTGAGTCTGTCAGTCGCTGTATTCCTACCAGATTAAAAATGGCGTGTCGGAGGGGATTTTAGCGTGGATGCCAGTATTCCAGATCAGATGGTCGTTATGCAACCTCTGTTCAAGTCAGATTGATTTATGTAGCACGTGTGCTGTGACGTGAAGTCACGTTACTCGGTACAAACTGCAAGTACAAACAGTCGCTGTTTGGTGCTGACAGGTCCAATGAGAGTCAGAGAGCAGTATCGGGACTGCTCGAGCAGCCCGGGTCCGAAGCCACAGTGGTGCCGCCATTGTAAAGTGGTCATCCTGGGAGGCGGAGTCAGGAAACCCAAAGATCATCAAAGCAAAGCACAGGTAGGTGGTTGTTTTGGAGTTTGTTTTTTGTTTTCTGAACTACAAATTAAAACCTGCTAGTTCGGATATAATACGCAAGTGGGCCATTCTCAGAAAATGTGACGAGTAACGGTAAAGACATTTTCAAAATTTTATATACACTAATTTTAGTTAATCCATGTAATATGTACAAAAAAGCATATTTCATGAATTCACAATTCGCCACAAACTTCATTCAATTTATCCGCCGCTCACCGACGAGCGGTCCTGACTCGCCCGTTGTTTCACGGTGTTATACATGTGTGATATCATGTTTCACGCACGTAGCACGTTGTTCGACCAAATCAACAC
>JAOBRE010000001.1:2920355-2932912 GCA_027574745.1 Occidentarius platypogon
ACATGTGTATAGTGACAATAAAGGCATTCTATTCTATTCATTTACACAGAAGCAAATTCCACCGCCTCTCTTCCCCTCCCGATAGTTCTGCTATGCGATCCGCTCGGTAGAAGTGAAAATGCCGGAGCAGTAGACCACTGTCAGGGATTGAACCACGAAGCCAGGTCTCAGTGAAACAAAGGGCAGTAGAACATGCAGAGTCCTTGTTCGTCCTGTTGAGAAGAAGCAGCTCATCCATTTTGTTGGACAGGGAGCGAAGATTCGCCAGATGGACTGATGGAAGCGGAGTTCCAAAACCCTGCATATGGAGGAGTTTCACAAGCACACCGGCCCGCTTAACCCTCCATGTCCTATTGACCACCGCCACTCCTCCAATTAAAATTTCCTTAAGAAAACTTTCCGTGCTAGTGATGTTGGGTGAAGAGTTCTCTGGAGTGAACTGCCAGATGTGAAGCAGTTCTTCTCTAAGCCATTAAGCCAGACCCTATGCATGTAGTTCACTTCTGTAGGGAGTGGGGTATCCCAAATTACTTTCCACTAGACATGGTGCACTGCTTAAGGAGCAAAAGCCCTTATTTCACAGTTCATATAGTCCCCCTACATAGGGAACATGGAGCTGAATTCCAAATAACTCCTTTCTGTACACAGTGTATTGGGCTGTTATTTTATACCTCATGTCAAGGCCCTACTTAGGGAACATCCAGCAGATTATCACTAGTTTCCTCCCAAATGACTCCCACTAGATATTCAGTGTACTTCCTAAGGTGCACAAAAGCACTTATTTCACAACTTGTGTTGTGCACTTGCAGGGAGAATAAAGGGCTGAATCCCAAATCACTCCATTTTAACACCTTGTTTCCTACATAGTGTACTTACAAAAATAGTGTGTAAGGCTAAATCCCAAATCACTCCATTCTTATTTACATCCAGTGTAGTGCACTTACAAGTAGAGTACGGAACTGAGTATGTCCCCACCAGAATTTGAGACACTTTTCAAAAAAGTGCACAGTTCCTTTCTTTGAGCTCTATATAAACAACGGCACTGTGCCCCCTATCTAGTGCCCTACATGCCTCGTGCAGAATGCTGTTTAAGATTCAGCCTCAGAATGCTTGATTGGCTGCGTTTTCGTTTTGTGTGATAGTCTGAACTCAAGCACCTTGTTGCATTTTCTCTAAAGACAAAGTATTGGCACCCTCATGATTATCTTGCTTCTTTAGAAATACAGTCACATGACACCCAGGGGTATAAAGAAACAATACTGAGGCCATACACACATTTTCCCCCCCCCATTTTATTTCATTTTTTCCATTTTAACAAAGGTCTTTGTACGAAGTAGTAGGCATTCAGTTCCAGGCGTTGTGGTGTCTGCGACAGGTGTGAGACTTAAAGGAGAGGTACAAAGCAGAATTCTCAACAGTTACAGCAAATATCACAATGCATTCGTTTAACTTCTGACAAGGCGTCAGCCAAAACTTCCATCGTAGAAATCTTCACTTGAATGTTAATCGTCTTGAACGATCGTAAACTTGACGGTTCAATTTTAACGTCTTGAAACGAAACCGTTAGCCACTGCAACCGACAACGGCTGTGTTCCAATACTTTTGACTCGCACACCCTCCTTGATATTTTTGAAGAAAAAAGGAAGAGAAAACTGGAGCATCGAAAAAGTATGATGAGTATTTCTACGCTAGCTACTTAACGCTCATCATCAGCACTCTTGCGAGTTATCTAGTTGGCTGACAAGATTCAGCAAGTAGGTTAAAAACAACATCGGAAGTTCGAGAAAGAAAAAATAAATTCCAGGCTTTGATCAGAACAAGTTTGCTCATATGACAGGAGTTAGTGGCTCATTAACAGCTACGTTAGATTTCATTAATAGGTAATGTCGTCAGACTTTGGTCTAAATAAAACGTAAATGTTCCCACACCGACATTCGACGTTTCTGTGGTCAAAAAATAGGTGGAGCTTAAGAATTGAAACTTGACGAGCCGATCACAAACCTGGACATTCCTAGCATAAATCTGGACTCCGCTCAGGAATCTTGCATTTAGCATAAATCTGATGCACCAAAAAAAAAAAAAAAACCCAACTAGTTATTTAACTTTGTCAAGAACTTGAACAGCTCGCAATGCAACATCCTTATATGAAGAAAGTCGATGTTAAGGAGGTTAACGTTAGCTAACGAAACACAAAGCTGGGTAATGTTAGCACAAGTGGCTACAGCTGATTATGGGATTTACATCGCGCAAGTTTAAAAAAAAAACGAATTCGACAGTAAAGCACTACTTCCGTCTGAAAGGATTGAAAATTTAAGCTCCGCCCATTCCAACCAAGAAACGTCCATCATATGGAAGAGATTAAAGAGTGCGCTAATATGGTCAACTCAAAACACACACGTCTAAAATAAACTAACGTTAAATGAACAAAAATGATAATAAAAATACTAATAACTAAATCAGCAAAACTAAATCATCAAAAGATTTTTCTTCAACATTCAATTCAAACAACATTTAACGGTAACGATTCGCAATGGAAATTGTTTCTAGAAGGTAAATCTAAGTTAAATTGCGTTCATTTCTGTTACTAAATTATTAAATTTATATAAAAAGGACTAAACAAATGACAAATTTAATCAATATCTGCGTAAACTATCACAATTTCCAGTTTTATCTTTTGATTTTTACTTTAAGTGAACAGCATCTCGTTCACGACTATCTTCATGCACAATCCTTCGTTCCAAACTTAGCTAAAAAGTAGAATTTAACAGCTTAGCAGGCTGTAAAAAAAAAAAGAAAAAAAAAAAGAAAAAAAACCTGCTACCTTCTATTGTGACAGCGGCATCCAGGAAATTTTCCGACACCAAAAATATAGTTTTGATAAAATCGAATGTGGTAGTGTCCTAGCTTTAAAGCGCAGTAATGAAGTTAGCCGTTCTGTGTTTCTGCTGGACCTTACAGAAAAGAGCAGAAACACAGCAACATTTCATTTCTCGCTTCCTTTTTCCTCGATGTACTTCCCCATGGTGCACCTCTCTCATATGACATCCGTGATGAAGTTGTGGATGACGGTGATGGTGTGAGAGTCGAACCCACAGATGTCCAGCATGCCGCGATCGTCCGGATCGATCACGTTAAGGCTGTTGGTTGTCATGCCGCAGACGATCAGCTTCGAAAATATCCCAGTTTTCTTTTAACAAAACACACACGTCACACATTAAAAAAAAAATCCATTCGCAAAGTTTCAAACTAAATGGAAACGTGATTTTTTTTTTTTAAACGTTTCCTACCTGTCTGTACGTCTTGAGCGTCTCTGCCGGATTCAAATTCTCCGGACCGGTTTCATTATTGGTGAAAACAACAAACACGTCCACCATTTTGTCATTTTCCAAGGCCCAGTGGATCGGCAGAGCGCAGTCTGTAGAATTACAGCTCACCTAAACAAAAGCACAACAGACAGGAAGTACAACCAAAACATTCATACAATTAATTTACAAGCTTAGAACAATAATGAAAAGAAAATGTTTCAACATTTAAAAAAAAAAAAAAAAACCCTATAAACGTTGTCCTGGAGAAGCAGTCACCTGCACTAACTGCATGGTTACTTGGGGGAGAGATGAATCGGCCGAGATGGTGCAGGGAACAGCGGCTCCTTCCGAAAACAGCACAACGTCAGCGTTCTGTTCACTCCGGGTGATCACCTTTAACGAAAAATAAAGAAAAGCATACAGACAAAAAGGGAAAGCCATACGTGAAGATTTGTTTCATTGTAAGCTCTTCGACAAGATATTCTTTTATAAAAATTAAATATTTTCACTTGAGACAAAGTCGAATGTAAAATCCGAGTTGGTGTAGAATACATGAAGTGTTCTTACATCATAAAATCTAAGAGCCAGGAATCAGGATTTCATGGTGACAAAAAAAGTGCTCATGCTACTACAAGATTTTAGCAACCATGAATCATGTTCAGGATCTGAATAAACCTTGCTCTTTATACAAATATGACTCATGTTCTTCATATGAAATCACACAAATCATTCAGGATAAGAATCATATGAATCCTGTTTTTATACAAACCATATGAATTGAATCATGCTCTTTACCTGAATCATATGATTTGTATTTATACAAATATGAATCATTCTTGATTTGAATAATTTATACAAATCATATGAATCATTCGTTATACAAATATGAATGATGTTTTTGATTTGAATCATTCTTTATATGAATCAACAAAATGATTCATATGATTTGTATAAAAATGATTCATTTGTATAAAGAACATCATATTCAGGACAATAATCATATGAATCATGTTCTAATTCTTGATTTGAATCATTTATACAAATCATATGAATCATTCTTCATGTTTTTGATTTGAATCATATCCTTTATACAAATATGATTCGTGTCCTTATACAAATCATTTTTATACAAAATCATATAAATCATGTTCTTTACTTGAATCATATGAACCATATTCTTTATACAAAATCATATGAAATCATGTTTTTTAGAATCAATGAACCCTGTTCCTTATACAAATCATTCTTTATACAAATATGATTCATGTTCTGGATATGAATCACAAATCATATTCAGGACAATAATCATATGAATCATATTCTTTACTTGAATCATATGAATTGTACTCTTTATACAAATCCCATTAATCATGTTTTTTTATATGAAATCAATCTTTATACAAAACATGACTCATTCTTTATATCAATCGCACAAATCATATTCAGGACCATAATGTTCTTGATTTGAAATCATATAAATCATATTCTTCATACAAAATCATATGAATCAACCTTGCTCTTTATACAAATATGACTCACGTTCTTTATATGAATCACACAAATCATATTCAGGACGAGAATCATATGAATCATAAAATGTAGGTGGCAGATTTAGAGGGTTCGAGCAACGACGTGTCTGACTAAAGCAGCTGGATGTGGGATTATGGGTAAAATATCACCATGCTCATGGCTGCGGCTACCGTCACCGTCCTGACGAGGCTGCCGAGAGCAACGCTTTCCTGCTGAGAGCTCACGTCCACTCCAACTACGAAGCGCTTCCCTGTAGACTCGACGTTCTGGGAGAGAGAAGACACACGAAATGGATGTTACACACTCGAGCGTAACGTTCGGACGCTTTAATCACACACTCCGATCTCTATACCGTAAGCTGACTGGAGTTCATGTGTTCGTACTCACTGAGAAACACTTGTAGAAGGCGGAGTAGAGCGCTTCAATGGCGTCTCTGTTCGGGTTCCATGTTAACTTCCCTCGCTTGTCGTAACCTCGTATGTAGTTCTCAGCCACCAGCAGGACGTTAAGCGGATGAATTTTAGCCTGAAGGAAACAACAGTATGGGTTGAGAAATAAACGAGCGATCCAAACCTCACCCTCATGTCCTAAGAAAATCAGACTCCATAATTATGATGGAATAACATTGATAATTCACCTTCACATTAATAGATCTTTTCCATTATTTATTATTAACCACTAATTAAATTAAGCTAAAACATCAATTTGCTATCTTTTTCTAATCTTTTCCGAGTACAAGTTTTTAATTAATTAAGGACATTTTCATATCCTTATCTTTTAATACATTCATTTTGTGCAATAAAAGGGCCTTTTATTTTCTATGAAACAAATGTAATTTTTGTGTGTAATAGTTTTTTCTGTTTTTTTTATAAACTTATTTTACATTTTTCTATAGATTTAGTTTTAAGTCCACTTTTCAAGGTTTATTCTGGATACATCACTGTTATTTTTATAACTTGAAGGAGTTTGAATGTTTTTACTCATTTTACAACTGCTTATCATTTATCCTTTTATAAAAACACCTTGATATTTTATTAGATGTAAAAACCATTACGTAAAGTAGATAATAATTGTATATTATTACATTCCGTAGAGCGCGTTCATCTCGAATCCTCTCGCACACAACCGCTGTGTCCGGACTTCCCCAGTCCAGCAGTCTATCAGCGGTCATTTTTCCCAGATATGTGAGCAGCGTGGAGATGGACATCTCCTTCAGCAGAGCTTTCCACACCTTCACACCCGCACAAATGAGAAAATACAAAACACCACCACACTGGTACATTTTAATCAACAAAATACACAATTTTTTAATCAAGCCGTCCTTTTATTCACAGCCATAGCTATCAATCTATCCATCTACCTGCTCATCCATCCTTCCGTTTATCCCTTTCCCTATTTCTACCTTCTTCCCTCCATACCTCTGTCCCCCCTCTCCCTGTCTCTCTGCATTCTTCTCGCGCTCTCTCTCTCTCCTTCCCCATGTCCAATGCCCCTCCCACTCACTCCATGTCTGAACTCGCTCCCTACACACAATATAGTGAGGACGCCATTTTGTAGTGCTGTCCGAAACCTCAGTGAGGATTATTTACACCCTGTATAGTGCACTCAAAGTATCCCACAGTGCATCACGAAAAGTAGTGCACAACCGATGGTGACTAACCAAAGCAATATATCCCATCATGCATTGCGGTCACGGTGAAAAATCAAATGAAAAAAGTCTCAGATGTGATTGAATAAAAGGCAGCAGCAAAGAAGAAAGCATTCAGCCTTGATTTAAAAGAACTGAAAGCTGCAGGTAGTTTGTATTGATTAATGTAGGAAATGCGCTCAGTATAATATGGATTTATCACAAAAGCACACGCATGGATTTATTATTTTGAAACCCACCAGCCGACTGATCTGGCACGTTTTAATTGTGCGACAGTAATGACGTAAATACGAGCATGACGGAGTAGTGTCCGAAAGCGTTTTTTCCTCTATATAGTGAGTAGTGAACGAGTGAGCGATTTCAGACACAGGGTCGGTCACTTTGAGTTCCGCTGTACGTTTTACTTCTGTCCTACGATGTCTCGCACAGGTCTCGACGAATCTCGTTTACGCCCGTTGCTTCGACATATGGACTGATATATTACAGAGCATATTTCAAACACTCCTAACTTGCTACAGCAGCGACAAAATAAATGCGATAAATAGACTTTTGACGATAATAAATTTGCCTTCAGTTCTCCTTTAAATGAACATGCTTTGGGGCAGGAAGTAAGAATGTGTGATTGAGTGCCAAAGAAAGTTTTGGGGGCTTTTTTTGGTGACGAATACGTGTTTCATGTGAGCGTCATGTACAGGGAGGGACGTGGTCTCGTCCAGAACTTGTGATAGAGAGAGAGAGAAGGAGAAGGAGTGGGGGAGGATTTGGCTCCGGCACCCTGCTGAGTGGAAGGATGGCACTGGTGTGTCTGATTTTAGCTCCAGTTCCCCCACGCAGACGAACCGAGCACCGCAGTTAGCAAGCTCTTTAACACCATGCACGACACGAGTGTTTAGTGTCGTGGTTCGGAGGCGTGTTTAGGTCCAACATGATTTCCCACTGTTTCAGACTGGTTCTGTCACGATTCACCCCACCAAGCCGGGTTGGACCTCGTGCTTCGAACCAGCCACCCCTGAATCTCTGCTCTTAATCAGTCATTCCCCCTCTCTCTCTCTCTCTCTCTCTCTCTCTCTCTCAGACTGGAGCCAGCGCTCTGCTCCCCGCGCTTTGATTTATTACTCCCTGAAGAGAGCACATAACCCCAATCTTTTACAAATCCACCCTCGCAGACACTCGCACTCCCACTGTTCTTTCTCCCTCACTCTCACACTCACTCCTGCTTCACAACACACACACACACACTATCTACTCAGCTCCAAAGTGAAACACAACTCCCAGTCCATCTCTCCACCGTCTTTCTCACTCCATCTTTCTTCTTTTCTTCCTCTGTCTGTATTTCTGTTTCTGTGGGTGGGTGGGTGGCGTTTAAAAACAGACCGCAAGGGAAACGCACTCACACACACGCTATGATTAAGCCACAAGCTTGTTAAAAACAGCATGTAAAAAAACCGAAGAATGTTTGATATTTTAAAAGAATGGCTTGATGTCACGTGTAAACAGTCAGGATGTCACGGTGTGCTGTTTTAGGAAAATAATCAACAGATGATTTTGCTCCTGTTATACCACAGCACTCGTGTAACACGTTTTTTTTTTTTTTTTTAAACTGATTAATCAGTGACACGTTGTACTTTTTATCCAGTTATAGTTACGTTCCCTCACCAGTCTCCATTTTGTTTTGTCTTGAGGCAAAAAAAAAAAAAACCCTTGCAGTTTGTCACATGACCGAAGTAAACCATTAGAGCTTTGCATGCCGAGTCCCTCTCTATTATTGTTGAGAATATTTAAGGATTGGCACCCCTGTTGTTTTCTCTCTCTTTTTTTTTTTTTTTTTTTTGTTCAGCACCGTCTTTGCTCTGCGCTCGAAACGGCTTCCTGTTCCCTCCAGCCGTCGAAACGTGTTACGATGAAAGTATTGGTGCCCACGTCGTCACCTTTTTTCAGGCGGGCTCGCTCTGACTGCGGTGCTGAAAATGGTTCTGTGAGTAAAACTCATGCGCTCATGTGTCGAGGCACACGCGAGCATACAAATGGAGATACACCGAGCGAGACGTGTAATCCCCCACAGTGCCTGGCAGCCATTACCCTTTTTAGCATACGCTGTTGTCTTCCAGCATATGCGGTGCATCCTTACCGTGCCCTGGACTCCTGCCGTGCCTGCCTGCGTGTGTGTGTGTAGTACTAACACACTGGCGTTGATTTAAGCTCAGCAGCCTGCTTCACTCCCACACAGGCATCACACTGAGCGGCGAGACCCGAACACTCAGCCTTTGATGAAACGGTGAATCACAACACTGTGATGATCACTGACTAATTATGACTAATCGACAGAGCTTATGTTGTGGCTCTGATCAGTTAAAAAGTCATTTTCACAGGAAGGAGGAATGTTTACAGACGCGCAGTGTCTAACAGCCATGCGATATCAAGCATGATGTCGTCGTTCTGATTTTGATCGTCTCGTTATATGATTTTTTTTTTTTTTTTTTTCCCCTTCTCATTGTATTTGAAAGGCCGCCGCTCTACAGGTGCATCGCTGTTTAGGCAGCAGAGAGAGGGAGAGAAGATAGAGAGTGAGGGATCAGGGAGGATAAAGAGGAGAAGGATGAGTGCAGGATAAAAAGCGAGAGAGGAGGAGGAGGAGGAGGAGGGATGACGTTGCCCTGAGGGCTGCCCCTGTTTTTGTGTGGCCACGGCAGACATGAGGAGAGCAGCCAAGCAGCACTGACCCCTCCATCTGGAGCAGGGAGTGAACTGTTCTCTCTCTCTGTCTCTCTCACACACCACACACACACAGTCTGAAAAGCTCCAAATCAGGCAAACAGATACATTCGGGTAGAAAAACATCCACCACTCTGCTTCAGCAACCGCTTCAGCTGGACAGGGTCTGGTTTCTGCTCATCAGAGCTAACAGGAACCAGCGGTACTTTTCAGGCTGTTTTCAGAATGGAGGTCTTTAATCTCGCTATCTCATCTTATTGTCAAAGGGAAACGTTTTCTTCAGGGATTTCCTTCTGACTGTTCTGTCCCCCTCAGAACGAGGTACAATTAAACACAAAGGTGATAAACGATTAAAATGGACACTCGCATTATTATTATTATTGTTTATTAATTATTATCACGATTCATTTTTTTATCTCAACGTTTTACATGCAATCCTACCGATAACACTGCTGCTATCTTTTTTCTGTCGCAGTGGAACTTTAAAAGCTAAAAAAGGTAATTTCTTCAGAAATGTCTTTACCCTCTGACTAATCGAGTCACAATTCAGGGGTCATACAGCAAGACAGACTCGACGGAGTGTGTGAGTAAAGTCACAGGAATTTGCGCTAGCTGTTACAAACCGGGATGTCTGATCACCGTATCCTATAAATCCGGAACGATAAGAGATCGAAAATGACGCTTAGTGAGGAAAAGTTGCGGCCTGCCGTCCTGGAAAAAAAAAAAAGCTGATTGAAAAAAAATAATGAAAATTGACAGAGCTGTAAGTGATTGGGGGGGAAAAATCCCGTTCTTTCCAGGTCAGTGATCCAGATCAGCACCAAAAGTCACAGCAATGTAATTCAGGCCGGAGGTCATTCTTCTTCATGTGAAATTCGGGGGTGTTTGGTTGAAAACTGAGGGAGAAATGGCGTCCTAAAAAACATTAGGAGGAGAATAGTAATAATAATAAATAGATAGATAGAGGCTGTGACTAAAGTCACAGTAATTTGCGCGAGCTGACCTTTGTTAATTGAAACGTTGCACCCTGCCACCCTGAACAACAACAAAAAAAAAAACTGATTGAAAATAATCATGAAAATTGACAGAGTTATAAGTGATTGAAAAAAAAAATCCTGTTCTTCATGGATCATTCCGGATCAGTGATCCAGATCAGTACCAAAAGTCACAGCAATGTAATTCAGCCCAGAGGTTTTCTTCATATGAAACTTGATGATTGATTGAAAACTGAGGGAGAAATAACGTCCTAAAAAACATTAGGATAATAATAATAATAATAATAATAATAATAATAATAATAATAATGTAGAAAGATCCTGAGTAACAATTTGTCCCAGCGCTGCTAGCGCAAGTTAACAAGCTGCGTTTTTTTTTTTGTCAAACTTCGAGACAGAAAAATGACAGCTGCTGGTGAGGGAAAGACTGTTTATCGCTGCTATAACAACAGGATTGAACCGTTTTGCAAACATTAAATTTAACTCAACAGATAAAAACATATGATTCGTCGTTCTTTAATAAAAATACATATTCGTGATCGTTAGTAGGTTGCTGTGGAGTAAGAGGAATAAAACGTGAGGATGTGCTGCTGTAGGAAAATAATCAGATTGAAGATAATTTTTTTGTTCATAAAATAATGTTCCAAAGTGCTGAATTGTGTGATTTCTGAGCGTTCGAGTGTAAATCCACCACGTCCTGCTTAAGACACGTGTACAATAGGCATTAAAGCACAGCGGAGTCACTCATCACACCTCGACTCAACGCCGCTTCCTCGAGCTGACGAGTGAAACGCCAGCATGGGAATGTGAAAGAACGCAGAACTTTGTTCCATCACGTCCTGTGATGAAAACCTATTAATGTGGCTGCGGCGTAAACAGGACGGTTGACCTTCGACCCGCCGCTCGCTCGGACTGCTCCGCTGCTCTTCCAGCATTTTATCGCCTGCTCTGTTTTTTTTGGAGTTGGATTAGCGAGGCCGATCCATCACGTCTCCTGGGCGCAGGCAGGAGGATCGATATGTCAGTGCCCAAACACCACCAACATGCAGTTATGATGATGTTTGCGGGGATCGCGTTACAGCGCAGTGAGCACGGGATCGAACCCGGCCTGCCAGGGGAGCTGACGGAAAGCATGAATCACCATTAGGAGAGCTGGTTTCAACACACACACACACCAAAACCTTCATGCAGTCTTTCAGCAAAACGTTCACAAAATCTCACTCCAGGTAGAAAAGACGATCGTTTTCTTTTTACACATTTTGTGAATTCAGGTCTGACGTGTTGTCTTGTACACTTCTTTCACCTTTATTATCTACTCATGACAATCACATGACCACATCAAATTGAATTTAAGCATTAAGCCCCACCCACCAATCAATCAATGTTTAAAATATGCGACTGTGTAATATAGCATAACAGCACATAACACAAATAAAATGAAAATGCATCAAAGTAACTCTGCCTTGCATCGTACAACACGCTTCTTTTTATTTTATTTTATTTTTTAATTTAAGGCTGTTTAAACCAGTTCATACACATGGCCACGTTTCAAACACCCATTTTAAATAAACAAACCCCCTCAACACATCACAGAACCTATTGCAGTTACAGTTCTGATCCAAATCACGCACTTTTACTGAGAATTTGATTTATTTATTTTCCCTGGTTGTAACATTGAACCCTGTAGTCGCACCAAATGATTTTAAGATATTATTAAATTAAACATCTCTTTGGACACATGTTAGAAATCTTTGTGCTCAAAATCATGCCGATTAATAAAGATTTTAAAGAAATCAACATAACTGTTTTGTAATAATGCTTGTTTCGGGGTCAAACCACATGACCTGGTGAACTGAACCAGAATAATCAGGACGCAAAAATGACATTTATTTTTAATATTTGTGTAACGGTGATTGATTTGGCATCACTGTGTCATTAAAGGTAGACTGCCTTTCAGATTTTTCAAGTGTAGGTCATAAAAAGAATTTTGTTTTGGTTTAGTGGACCGAAAGATACTGAATTTGAATCACAGACTTCCAATTTTATTATTAAAAAAACAAACAAACCCCAGAACAATTAATGAATTTAAGGCCACATGGCTCTAAATTCTCCACTATTTTCTCCTACTTCACCATGACCCAATTCAAGATACTACGTCATGCATCACATCACGTGGTGGGCTTTCCCTGTTTGTGCAAGGCATTGTGGGATACAAATTTGAAGCAGGAGAGAAAATGAGTGTGCGAATGAAACGTGAAAGACCCACTACAGTAACGGAAAACGAGAAGAAATATATGTTATTTACCAGCTGGGAGGTCCGTATGGTGAAATACCATGACCGAGGTCTTGAAAGTACTGAGCGAGGCC
>JAOBRE010000001.1:3204701-3215039 GCA_027574745.1 Occidentarius platypogon
GGAAGAGAAGGTGTAAAGCCCGCCCCAATAGAAAACTGACTGGTCTACTTAACAAGACAGAGCAATGAATGAATGAATTTTGAATTTATTTATTGCGAACATGTGTAAAAATAATGTATGTAACTATGTGTACATACAAAAAAAAAGAAAAACAAAAAATAAAAAAATATATAGATAGATATAAAATACATAAAGAGCTAAGACATTACAAAACTCCGCACATTGTTCGAAAAGGAGTGGGAAAAAGTACAATACTTTCAATCAGAATGCACTCGCTCTCACTCACTCGCCTGCACTCGCTCACTCTAGATTCCGGGATATTGTAGTGAGTGTCAGGGAGTCGCTATGCAAGAGATTCCCGGAACTTCTGGGAGACTTGGGAATAATTCAACTTGTCCTGTTGGACAAGTAAACGTAGATTTGAATTGTCTGGACCAAACATTTGGTTGTCCTGGGCAGTCGAACTAGCGTTAATGTCAAGCCCTTGAACATGTGATGAGTTTCACCCTTGTCTGATTACTGGCAGTTTATTTGCCACTTGTAAAGAATCTGGTAACCAGCGAGAGAGCTGAACAACCCAACATCATGTGTGCGCGTGCATGCATATGGGTGCCTGGACAAAGTTACTGAAAAACCATAAAAGTAAACGGAGAATAAATGCACCTTACGTTGTCACAAGCCTGTCTCCCAGTTCCTTGTGCCCTGAGCTGCTAGAGTGTTACAAAGTGTTTGTGAGCTAATGTTGGTTAAGTTCAGTATAGCTGGTCCTGGACTGATCCGGATTCAAAGATTTGTTTTAAATAAGAGGTCAGTGGGCTTCATTTATCAACCTGCATGCATTTTTGAAAATTCACTACACATATATTTTATTTAATTACACACATGAAAAATCTGGTGAAACTCAGATGTTCCATATAAAATGACTTGAAAGAAAGCCAATTAAGACAAATAAGGCTAGCTGTTCAACTAGGACAAAAATGATGCCCTATAAAAGAAGGGAAAGTGTGCTGCAAAGGCTGAGCTCCATTACTACATTTATGCCTCAGAAGCACTCTTATTGTTTAGTCATTTTGTAATTTTCAGCTCTCTGTAAGCCTTGCCTTTTGCAGTGTTTTATAGACAATGATTTATTTTACAAGAAATCTTTCACTGAGGCAACAATCCTCACAGTAAGCCCACACATCTGGTTTCCTGTAGTTCATTCATGCAAATTAATCAGCAACTAATCTTATTTAAAAAAATTAAATAAAAATTCTGGATAGCATTAAGAGTGAACTGTACAAGAACCCTTAAGTTATAAGCAGTTTGATTGACCTGGACATGTGTTTTAATAAAGTGTCTCCACATATCATTGGCAAGAGGAAATTGATATTACAACCTTAAATCAGAAAAAATTGGGACGGTATGGAAACCACAAAAAAAATTAATTAATAAATAAATAAAAGCATGCAGTGATTCCTATACTTTGACTTGTTCATTGCAGACAGTATGAACTCAAGATATTTCATATTGTGTCTGGTCAACTTAATTAACATGAAACCATACATCCATTCCTGTGTTTCAGGCCTGCAACACATTCCAGAAAAGGCTGATACGGGGGAATGTAGGGCTCATAATGAGGTAAAATAACATGATTGTAATCATGATTTGGTACAAAATTAGTATCCAGGAAAGGCCTAGTCTTTGAGGAGGAAACATGGGCCAAGGATCTCCAGTTTGTCAACAAATTCTTGAGGAAATTATTGAAATGTTTAAAAACAAAATGGTCCTCAAATAAAGATGCAAAGGAATATGGATTATTCACCCACTATGGTGCATAATATTATTACACAATTCAAATCATCTGGATGAATTTTGGTGCATAAAAGGGCAAGGGCAGAAGCCTTAGCTGAATACCCATGATCTCCGATCCCTCAGATGGCACTGTATCAAGAACCATCATTCATCGAAAGCTGATGTAATCACATGGGATTGGGATTGCTTTGGCAAACCTTTGTCAATCACTACAGTACGGAGTTACAGCCAGAAATGCCAGTTAAAACTTTGCTATGCAAAAAGTAGCCTTATGTTAATTGTGTCCAGAAGTACCATCGACTTCTCTGGGCTCTGAGGCATCTGGAATGGACCATCATTCAGTGGAACCGTGTATTGTGATCAGACAATTTAGTATTCCAGGTCTGCACACTTCCGGCATGGCAACATAAGAAGAGGGTGCCTGTCCCCTCAGCCTCCAACAGAGAATACGTAGCAAATTTTGAAATGAAAAATGACAACCCTGTACTGTTGCAGACTTCCAGATCTGTTTGCAGGAAGAATGTGACAAGACACGTGAAATGCTTCATCACTTGGTGTCTTCAGCCCCTAAACATCTTAAGGGTTGTGAGAAGGAATGGAAACATTACAAAGTGGTAAATGCTTTACCGTCCCAGCTTTTATTTCAATTTGATTCTTGCAACACATTTCAAAAAAAGGTGTTTATTTTAGGGGGGAAAAAATTCATGAGGTAAAACATCAAAGAATGTGCTGTTCTATTTTGAGTACAATACAGGTAAAAAAATTTTTTACAAATTATTGTTTGTTTTAATTTCAACATACCATCAACTTTTTCTGATTTGGGGTTGTAATTGGAGTTACTTTCATCTAACGGTGAGATTTTGCTGCTTAAAAATAAGTAATCTTTATAATAAATGTATAATGAGCTCACCACCCAAGAGTATCCACTGTTAATGGCTTCGTCTCTATCTACCAGTTCTCCTTCATAGGGTCCAAAGTGTGCACCTAGTGGAACAGTCTCCCCTTTATTAAATACTCCCAGGCCTGCATCAGGAATACTGGACTCCTGAATCTCTAGTCCAGGAGGAAGAGTTTGTCTGGCTCGATCAGGGACTCCCATGGGAACAAGAGTATCAGGGATGAAGAGAGGCGGTCCGTGAACCTCACACTTATTGAAGAAAAAGGATTTGCATACATCACAGTCTGAGAGTAGACAAAAAACACAACAGGAAGAAATGATGTCCAAATGTGTAAATAAATAAGAAAATTATACAAATTATTACATTAAAATTGTATGAAATTTAGTCCACAAAAGATTGTCAGAAAGGTTCAAAGAGCATCTGGTTGAGATCAGAGGTGTCAATCAGGACCAAGATCTCAAGTTACAACAAAAATTTACAAGTATGAATTTTTACCTTCATGCAAACACAAAGTGGCCAGTAACAAAACCATGCTCATTAACATGAGTTGTGTTGCACTGCATGATGTAATTTACAGCTTCCTTACTATCAGCATGGTCAGGATCACGGTTGATTTACGACTACTTGTTTGTTAATATTTTGAGAAATATTACCAATTAAATTTGTTAGGAAATCACAGTCAGGTACAAACAATTATGCACACAGAAAAATGTCCCATGCCACACCCCTTGCTGAGCTATTTGAGGAACCTCTTGGTTCCAGTGAAGGCAAACTAATGATACAGCATACAAAGACATTTTATAAATTGTGTGCTTCTAAGAGATTCTGCCTCATGGATCCAAGAGCAAACAGTCACCAGGCCTTTCAATTACATAATTTGGGCTACACCCTATATTTCTGAATTTAGGCCTTTTCTGTGGCGACACAGGGTAATTTGGACTTTTCTGCACGTGCAAAATGCGGTTTTCCCAGTGCTGTGTTTAAACCTGCTACTGCTTTTTTAGCTACAAAGTTATGAATAAAGAAGTCTATGAATGTTATTTTTATCTTCATTGCAAAATGTCTACAGCATTACTCCCTCTTGATGTACATGGAAAAAAAGTATTAGAATACAGTTAATTAGTATTTAAAAGATGTGTTTGGCCCTGAGGAGAGCCTGGAGGAAAGGAGTCTGTGAATGAAAAAACAAGTTAGGCACTGTTGCCATCAAAGAGACATACCTGTAACAGACCTGTGACACAAAAGGTTTTTCAGTCACATCACAAGAATTGGCAGTGCAATTTGCAGTATGTAGTCAGGTAAAAGATCTTAGTTTAAATGAAAGGCCAGCATCTAAGACTATCATCAACAAGAGGACCAAGCTCCAAGTCCCTGATTCCACCCACACTTATACAATTGTGTGTATTTAAGATGCAAGCTGTATCTTAAATACACAGTTGTGTCCTGAATAGGTCTCTTTTATTCAGTCTTTTACCTGATTTAAATCATATGAAACTAGGTATCAGAGAGATATTGCAGTTAAGGTCAGATAATGTGGGATATAGGGCTATTTTTAGGTTTTTAAATGATACAGGAATTATTAGGAGAATTTAGCACAATAGGGTAGTAAACGTTCTGGTTCACACTCCAGTCCAGAAGGTGGCGGTAATGCACCTAAAAGCTGTTTGCCAACCGCCATAAAACAATATGAAAGAAGATTTACCTAATGTGGAAATCCTGCTCTGGTCATTGGTATGCAAGTCTCGCTCCTCCATGAAATCATGGCGTACTGATCACCGTTGATGGAGAATTCGTGCTCTGCACGAGGCTTATGGCTAGTTCGATGAACCCAGAACATGGGAATGGTGCAGATTTCACGTCAATAATGAGAAATACATGCTAATTCTTGCTAATTTTGGTGTTTTTAAAGAAGAAAGTCAAGACATTGCGTTTTATGCAGCCAAGCTTATTTAATCAACATTTTTTTTTAAACTTTTGGTAGCATATTTTGTGCGCTTGACCTTAATTTGGTTGCCTACGACATTATCCGTCGCAGATTTCATGTCATCCTGCTGTAAGAGTGTAACAATCACGCACTGCGCATCCGCATAAGGATTACAGTCACCAGAACAGCAAATCGTGATCTCGCGTTATGAACAGTCGATCTCGTGTTATCATCGTGTTGTAAGAATGAGTGTAACAATAGCGCATAAGCATTGCAATCAGCAGAACGGCGAATCGTGATCTCGTGATATCAACAGTTGATCTCGCGTTATCAAAGGTACACAAGAATGAGTGTAATAATAGCAAAACTTCGTCACCAGTTAGCACTTATCCTGATCAAGTTCGATTCCCCGTTCTGTTTCTTGATAAACTTCAGAACCGAAATAAGAGAAATCTTGTTATAACTTCGTAGTATCGGAAGATAATCGGCGGATAAAAAGACAAACGAAATTCACCTCGTGGTTCGCCGAGGCTACTGATTCCATATCAAGTAAGTGGGGTTTATTTTAAGAAAATTGACCTTTTGATTATCACAGCTTTCGTTTGGTTCTTATGAAAGGTTTTGTAAGTTGTTTGTTTGGGGTTTGTTTGTTTTTTTTAGCTTTTGGCAGATGTTTAGGCTAAGACAATTAATGAACAAGTGCTTTCTTACTATTTTGAAAATAGATCTAGTTCACAGCACTGTACGAGGGTAAGTCAGAAAGTTCTAAGACGGATGTTATAATTTCAAAAGGTGTGAATGCAGCGCCCGAAATAGTGAGAAATATGAGGTTGTCCAACAGACAACCTCCTGACCATTTTAGGTTGTCCGCCAAAATGTTTGGCTGTCCAAAAAAAATACTGATGTCAATATTTGTCATTTAATCTTTTTTATACATGCTTTCTGTTTCAGGGAGGGACATTATAAGTGAGTGCAAGTCAGAATCACTGAAATCATTGAAAATTCAAGTGAATCAAGCCCAAGTAGACAATTCACAGCCCGAGCCCCCCCACGATAGTTTCAAGTTTGACTGAGTGACTGAAGAATAAGTTGAAAAAGTCTTGGAACCCAAACCCTGAATTTGCCAACTGAAGACCGGTTGGGCAGTGATGACGGGGATTTTCAGAGCCAGATGCTGTACATATTACAAACAGAGTCGCTTGATATCCCAATACATTTTTATTTTGAAAAAAGATCTCATCAATGAGATTAAAGTTTATCAGTGACCCGTCACATCATTCAACATCTTTAATAAATCATAAACTAAAACTGTATCACATCTCCAATTCATGGCAATTATTTGATTTATTAAAGTTATCTTGTGAGAAGAAGAATCGTCACTCCATTGGAGTTCAGTGGACGAGTTTCTTAATCCATATATACTCGGCGACTCAATCATGACAATGGACTGTTTAAAAAGGATTAAATCCTCAACTCGTTAATTAAGAACCGACGACAGTTGACGGAAATCAGCGAAAATTGCGTGATCTCGCGGTCAGTGTTGCCAGATTGGGCGGTTTTAAGTGGATTTTCGCGGGTTTTTTGGGCAGTATCTGGCAACAGTGCTCGCGTAGAGTATTTTAGGGTGATCCACGCTACAGGCGATTTATTGTTGTATTGCCTGTGTCCGGGACAACCGGAAACGCCTTATTTCGAACGCTGTATGTGTTCTCTCTCTGTCTCAGCCCAGAATAATTCCTCCTCAGTCCCATCGTCCTCAGCCCCGCCCTTCCGTCCCACGTGGAGGTCCTGGTCTTTTCCCAACACCGCTCATCCCGATCCCACAGCAGCCTCTGCAGCCCCTGATGCCTCCACGCTCACCGGCGCCACACCAGAGGCCTCAGCAGGAACTGCACCCGCCACGCCATCACGGGCACGCACACGCGCACTCCAACCAGCAGCAGCAGCCCAAGAATATTCACATCAACCCGCATTTCCGAGGGCCGGCGCCGCCTTCACCTGTACAGGGTATGGGACCTCAGCGTTGTAACCAAAGTAGGCGTGGCTTTACAGCCAGACAAACCCATCTCACATTCTTTTTCTGTTTTATTCATATACCTGTGGAATGGTGAACGTGTACTGGTTTATCCGTCTCTCGCAGTTCCGCTGATCTCGTCCGCTCCGAATCAGCCCAGACCCAACCTCGGCCCTCAGAGATTCCCGGTAAGCTAGCACACTTCACCTCACAATCCACAATGTAGCCCTGTGTAAGGACAGACTACCGGAGTGTTTGCCCACAGCGCCCCCTGGTGATGGCTGCGTTTATCTGCAGCCTTTGATCAGGTCTCCATCTGATGATGGAATTCTCAGACGTCTCCGTTAAACTGAACGTGTTTAAAAATCACGGCTTGAACAGGGGTCAGGCGGACTAATTGAGCTGCACATATATACACAGGATATATGTGTGATTGCGTTCGTGTTTTATATTCCTGTAGTTTTTTTTTTTTTTTTTTTCCCCCCACCTTCATATTTGGACTTTATTTAAAATGCGAATGCAGAGCCGCAGCAGCTCCAGTCGGCCCTCTGGGTCCCTGATTAGCATCGATTATCATACAGGGACGTCTCGCCTCAATATCAGCGCTCTGACGGATATTAACCCTGACTTTGTGAATATTAATCACAGCCACGCACTTGTCCCATAACATTCTGGATATTTCTGTCGAACCTTTTCCCTCCTTCCCTAATGCTAATTCTGTCAACTCGATGAATTCTTAGATTTTACGATGAGATTTGCCTCCCAAAACGGCCTCCGTTTGTCCTTTTTTTTTTTTTTTTATCTCTCGTGCAGATCATATCAGGTCACGTATTGGCCATCTCGGTGCGTATTTGCCGAGGATTAACGCAGCGCTGTGTTTTTATCGTGCAGCGAGGCATTGTGGCCGTCTTTAAGCTCCCATTGTGTTTGAGCCGCTGACCTTTTTTTTTTTTTTTTTTTTTTGGAATCCCCGAGTCTACCATTCTTCCCTGCTCTGCGTGGCTAATCCAGCTGATTGACTTTCCCTTAAGTAACTTTTTTTTTTTTTTTCCCCTCTCGAAGCGAACCTTTTGCCCGGATTAAAAGATCGCAATTGTAATGAGCTAAGAGGAAGCGGTGCAGCTTTTTACGAGCGAGGTGTAATTTCTTTACCAGAATAAAAGAGTCGGTGATGAGGGGATTGGTATTCAGCTGGGAGATTAGAGGATCTTTATCTCGGGATGTTTGTTTTTTGGAGAAAACGTCAGCGGTGGTTCCATCGCGATGAGATCACGCTACCGGTTTTTTTTTTTGTTTTTTTCATTTGCCTCATGTTTCCTTTTAGGGCCCTGTTGATTTCCAGCAGCACCTCCAGGGTAACTTCCTCCAGCCTCAGAGACCCCTCCCTCAGGAGCAGTGGAGAGGACCGCCGCCGCCTCCTCCTCCTCTTCCTCCTCACCAGGAGAGGGAGCCGTTCTACAACAGCGGTAAACCTGAGAACGTGGCTGCGTCACGGTAGCCCGCTAGCTTGTTGACGTTGAACGCGTGACGCGATTTTTTTTTTTTTTAAATTAAACTGGCTGGTAATTTCTCCAAAGATGATGCAAAAACAACATTGTCTGGTCCACAGAGCCACGTTTTCCAGCCCAGCCCCTGTTCGATCTACCAGGCCCCGCCCCTCTGTTGAACAACAGCATCCTCCCGCTGTCTTTCCCTCAGCCGGGGCCGGGGTTCTGCCCCCCGGGCGGTGGTGGAATGTTCCAGAGAGACCTTCCTCCTCCTCCTCCTCCTCCTCGGCCCAATATGCCCCCTCCTCAACCGTCTCCTGCCCCGCCCGCGCCCCGCGGCTTCATGGGACACAGACAGCCATTTCCTCCACAGCAGCACAACGCCCCCTTCAGTCCTCAACATGCACCATTCGTCTTGCAGGTAACACACACAGATGAAACCGCATTTTTAAGCCAAGTATTTTCTTTATTCCATCTACTGTTTAAATTGTAATTTATATTGTGCGTCTTTCTACAGGGCCTGATGCAGCCTCAGCACCACGACCCTCCCCCACCTCCGCATCATCACCCGATGCAGCACCACCACCACCACCACCACAGACAGGAAGTTCCTCCTCTGCCTCATCACCAGCATCAACACCATGGCCAGCCTGGGGAGCAGCATCCCATCATGCACCTCTCTCACTCGCCCTTCCGTCAGCCCATTCTAGGTGGACCCAGACAGATGAAGCCACGCCCACAAAACAACATGGGTCGTGTGAGAATGGTATGAAAAGTAGTTTAAAAAAAAAAAAAGTAGAGATAAAATGCCAGGACGGGAGTCTTCTGATTTGCATTGTGTGTGTAGGGGTCTCCTTCTCTGCAGCAGCTTCAGAGCCTCCCTCAGCGCAACAGCAACCTGCGTGAGCTCCCCATCGCCCCTGGCAACAGCGACCCCATCCGCCCCCCTCAGCCAAGGCCCACGGTCAAGGCCACTCAGAATGCCAGGCCTGGGCAGGGGGTTGGAGGAGGAGGAGGAGGAGCCCTTGGACGAGGGCGGGGTTTTGCTAAAGCCGTCCCGCGTCCAGGCGTTCCAGAGACGAAGAACGAAACCCCGACTGCGCAGACGAGCACACCTGTCCAAAAAGCAGCGCCAAGCGCACCTGTACAGGTAAATACACGCCCGGGGCAGATAAATCCGAGATTACGGAACTGATCTAAACCCTTCATCATCTGTTGTAGGACGAGGACGAGGAGACGCGTCAGTACCGGCTGAAGATCGAGGAGCAGAAGCGGCTGCGCGAGGAAATCCTGAAGCGTAAGGAAATGCGTCGGCAAATGCAGGCGGGCGCGCGCAAAAGGGAGCTGCTGGAGCGCCTCGGCGGCCAAGCGGTACCCCAGATTACCCCCGCGCAGACTCTAACCACCCCGACTCAACCCCAGACCACCTCGACGCCCCCGTCAGTCGCTCCCAACGGCGTTAAATCCCGCCTACAGAACCCCATCGCGGAGCAAAAACAGCGCCTGCAGAACCCACAGAGACTCGTCCCGCAGCTCCAAAGCCCCAGCATCGCAGCGCCCCCAGAGGACGTCACGCCCATCCAGACGCAAGCCAACGCCGTGAGGAAGAGGACCGTCATGCAGCGCATCAACACCGGCGGCCTGGCCTCGCCTCAGATCCCGCAAAAAGTGCGAGTCGTTAAACGACTAACGGGCGTGAGTATCCACTTATCCTCAGGTTACGCTGCCGTACGCAAGTCTTCACCCTCCAAGAAATGGTCGAGCAGAACCGCAAAACGAGAATCACTCCGGGCACGTGAACCGTATCAAGGAGAAATTAAGACGGCTTCCAAGATATCAAAAATCCCCTCGTGTTTTAACAACTAAATTTGACCTGAACCTTGAACTTGAGGTGCTCGGGCCATGATGATTTAAAAAAAAAAAAAAGGTTGTGTCATTGAGCGGCGTGTCTTGATGAAAATATCACATTACGAATCTTTAACCATGTTTGGGGTTTTTTTCGCCATCCGGTTTCCATCAAATCCTGCACTCTGATTGGCGAGCAGGTCCATATCCTACGGTACGGACCTCTGGCGACTCGTCCGTTCACAACAACAAACATCGTAGCAATTTTTGTCAACATTTTCGCATTTCTCAGGAGAACAGCATTAATTTTACAGCATGGATAGCGATAACGGCAGTGTTCACAGCGAAAGCGAGTTTTACTACCCTGAGGAAGAA
>JAOBRE010000001.1:9759879-9769923 GCA_027574745.1 Occidentarius platypogon
CCCTCGCCGGCCGCTGGGTTCGAACCTGGAACCTTCTTGCTGTGAGGCAACTGTGCTAACCACTACACCACCGTGCCGCCTCGGTGCCATATTTGTTTCCATCTCTAAAGCAACTTGCAATATTTAAGTACAAGTCTCAAGTCATCTTTCAGATCTCATCGGTTTCCCCCAGACTGAGTCACAAGTCAAAAAACAAAATCTAATGTTCTAACCAAGATTAGTTGGTTCATTGTACCAACTAATCTTGCATTTTCAAACCACAAATGGATAACTGAATACTCACTTTCTATAGATAGCTGTCTCAGACAACAGTCCAAGTGCATAACCAGAGATAAGATCCAATTTGCTGACTGTAAAACAGCCAGTGCAACCGACTCATGAAACAGTGCCCCAAAACAGAAAAAGCATGGTTTTTAAAAAAAACCCACACCCATCCTGAATCTCATTTGAGTACTTACTGAAGACAACTGAAAGCAAAGGCAGTATTACAGACCTGCTGAAACACCAGACTTTAGGTGGTTCGTGCTTCAGAAAAGTTGTCAATTGACCATTTTACATCCAAATTTAAAAGGAACGCAAGTGTTCCCATGGGTGATTATACTGAAAAGCTAGGAGCCATGAAGACTTCCTGCTAGGCCACTTACAGCTCTTGAATTTAATTCCCAAACATTCCCTCAAGTGGATGGAAAGACACTTGGACAGGAAGTTCAGTCACTGCTCACTCTCAGCCCTGAAGTATATCCAAAGAGAATCCACATAAATGGGTCTTGGACAAAACCCAAAGGCCACCACATTGGATTTAGGGGACCCATCAGTGGAATTGTATTTATAAGCACACATTTTCATTAGTGTACAATTACCTGCAACCATGAATGTTCTTGCAAGCCTATAATAAGCCCTTTATATATAGGGTGTGGGTCCACTTCCACAAAGCCACCATGCTGAGAATGGACAAATTTAGACTGCACTTTCCACATGACTGCATGAATGGGGGCAAACACCAGAAGGAAGGTGACGTGCTTACCAGTACTAGCTAACAATTTTGAGTCACCAATGTGCTGTTCTAGCCATGTTTTTCTGTAGGAACAGCTCATTTAAACACAGTGGTGCAAGTGGTTAGCATGGTAAGAAGGTTCTGGGTTCAATCCCAGCAGGGCCTTTATGTGGCATTTGCATGTTCTCCCTGTAACTGCATGGGTTTCCTCTGGATGCTCCAGTCCCCCCACAGTTCAAAGACATGTGATTAGGTTAATGAGACAGCCTTGGGCTGAGATGCCCTTGAGTGAGGCACCTAACTCCCAACTGCTCCCCAGGTGCTGTTTGCATGGCTGCCCACTGCTCTGGGTACATGTTCACTGCTTCAGATGGGTTAATGCAGAGAGGAATTTCACAAGTGTGATGAGTTCATTCACTGTGGCATGTATGCCATATAATCTTGCCGTTTCATCCAAGTAAAAGCACTTGAAGATGTAATGCCTCATTACATAGTACTAAATTGAACATTAGCAAGAATAGTCATAACGCTTGACCAAAGACTTTCAACTGCTCAAATGCCAAGTTACATCCCAATAAACCTTTTCCTACAGCATGCCCCATTGAGTTTTATTCCTGATTCAATAAGGAATAATTGAAGTCCTCATGAGTGGTACAAATGCAAGGGAAAACCATTATAGGTGTTCTGACTGCATGTGTTGAAACTATCAATTTTGCATTGTAACCAGACCAATTCTGAAGGCAGGAAGTTTGCTTTACAGTCTGCCAGGACTGCTGCATTTGTCTCAAGTACAAGTCTTCCCAATTTCACAGAAGTGAAAAGTCTCCTGGCTTTCTCTGTAAATAAGTGGAACAAGTTACACAACTTCAAACAAGCCTCTATGCAGCACTGAGGCTGCAGCAAACATTCTCCCTCAGTTTTGCAAAGACTCCTTTAAAATCTCACACTTGACAAACCATGACAGGTTTTATCAGCATGTTGCTCAAAGCAGTATTATACAATCTGAGATACTTTGACATCTGCAGGCACTCCCATTTTGTTGCACATGTGAACAGCATTAGCAGCTTCTGTCTGGTCCACATGAATACTGGAGTAACTGTTAGACAAGTCAAGGAACAAGTCAGCAAAATTCACAAAGCTGCATGATTACTTTATGTACCAGAGGACACTCACCTGTTTCCAGTCATCATACACCAAGATTGTGCTCTCCTCATCATCTATGGTCACCCTTCGCTGGTATGGTTCATCTGCAAAAGACAGAGGCTTCATTTAATCTCAAATCAGGGGCTTTGGGGGTCTTGACCCAAGCCAAAGTTGATTTTCCAAGAACAGCACATCCTGAGGTGTCCCTTCACTAACCATTTGATGTTAAAATCACAACTGCAGTAATGCCAATTATACAATTTGAAGCCAATCAAGGTTTGTGAAGTTACACAAACTCCAGGGCTCTTGTAGGACACTTTACAAATTAAAACATGTCTGCATTTTCAATTCAGCTACTAGGTACAAGATAACCAAGAATTTAAGTAATATTTACAGGTACTCCGTGCTCATTGGTCTAGATGTACAAGTCTAAACCAATGAGCACTGCATTACATGACCAATTAGCTTCAGCATTACATGACTTCTACATTTAAGGCTCCCTTCATATTTTAGGACAAGTTAGCTTAATTGCCTCCAAATCAAGGAGTATTACCACAAGTTATACTTCCAGTAGCCTTCATTTGCTGCACAATCTTTACCAACTTTCAATATTAAAAACAGCAAAATGAAGACTCCTTGTGCCAGACTCCAATATAAAAACGGAAGTATACATACGTTTTACTGGGAAACATGCCACTTATTTTTTCACATAAGCTACAGCCAGAACATGAACCAAAGTCATCACACATGATGTAAGAGTTGCTTTGATAAATTTGGATACCTTATAGAAAGAACATGCAGACCAAGTTTGTGTTGAACTCCCATTTTTCTATACAAACTTGAATTGCAGAGCCAAGTGACATTTGATATTTCACTCCAGTGAAGTCACTCCTAGCGTTTCCCTGCTGACTAGGTCATAGTCAATGGGAAACTGGTTTAGTTAATCAAGAGAATCTTAACTTGCATGGGCCCATAAACAATTGCTATGCAGCTAGTTTTTTTTAAAAAACACCCCTTACATAAAGTTCATGTTGAAGTCACCACTCAGATACTCTTTGCACAACCATATTTTTACCAAGAGGAACCCCCCCCACCAAGTTAAACATCCAAGATGGGTGACTAATTGCCTTCAAGCTCAGAGCTTCACTGTTCATTCTACTTTCCTGATTGCATGTATATCCCATCAGGACCAGCATACATCAACACAGAACAGCTGTGGGTTAGGGTTTGACTCAAGAAATGCCCTTAAGAATTGACCCATTTGAAACAATGGAACAGAATACAAAAGTGATCACACCCCTAGACTAATTTCATGTGTCTTCAAAGCACAGAAACAACTGTACAGCAGTTTCATACTCAAGCATTGAGGCTTGTGCCTAAACACCACACATCTCAAAATTGGCAAAGTTATTTTAAGGGCTAAAGAGGGATCAAGCACCATCTCTATGTGGTGACACCCAGTAATGCACTCAGTGCGGCCAATCAGTCAAGATGAAGTAAACGAGATGTCAAGTTCTGAGACCTGTATCTTCCAGCTCAATGTGGAAGGGCTTACAAGAGTCAAGAGATCTCACCCACCACTTCACCTCCTAGACCCTACAGGGAAATCCTCCGAGACCTACAGTGCCTTTACCAACACGCTCTCAGCCACCAAGGCCTTCCTCCCTAGAGATCACTGGAAGTGGTGTATACCCTGCTGGGATGAAGAATGAGAGTCAGCAATGAGAGTACAATGTGGCCAGCCCTGACAAGAAACCTGTAAAATGTGACCTAATGCAGATTCTTGGTGAGAGGAGATGCACCAGATGGGAGGAAACCGTGAGCTCTATTGACTTCACCCACTCAAGCCACCAAGCTTGGACTTTGATAAACTGCGCCTCTGGCCATAGCAGTAAACCAAAATTGTCTGGTGACTGCCAATTCCATCATATCAGTTCTTGTCAAGAACAACAAATGAAAGTCTAAAAGCAAGTAAACTAAGGCTCACAAATCAGTCCACTTTCCACCTCCCTGCCTCGAGTGAGCTCTCAGGCCCCATTACATTGGAACAACTAATGGATGCTATACCATGTCTGAGGAGCAGAAAAGCTCCTGGTATTGACATAGTAAAGAGTTCCTCTTTCATTTGGGAAATTTATGCTCTGTTGACTATGCAGATTCCTTACCAACTGTCTGGAGACAGTCAGTCCAAAGTGGTTGCCATCCTGAAATCCAGGAAGCCTGCAGAAGACCCCTGGAGTTACCAGCCAGCCAATCTCCCTCTACATAATATACAAGCTGATGAGGGTTATCCTTGCCTGCATTAGTGATGGTCAAGGCTCACCTGCCCCATGAGCAGGCTGGCTTTTGCAGAGGGAGGTCCACTACAGACCAAGTAGTCCGCCTGGTCCACGGCATAAAGGCCGCACTCCAACAAAAGTTCAGCATCGTGTACATTGACTTAAAGGATACCTCCAGTGGTCAGCAGTGTTGAAGATGTTTAATATAATTTGTGAAAGAAAAAAAAGCCGATGCTTAGATAACACCCCCCAATAACACGCAAGATAGAACTAGTAATTTAATAAGACATCCGGATTTTCATGGGAGCCGCCATGTTGGCTTAGATGCAGACATCACAGGGTTGCTTCCGGTTTCAGTCTGCCTCCCGCTCATCTGGAGTAGTGTGCATTGTGAGCTCTGGATCAGCATTTACTTACATCAGATCTTGGATTAACATGGTGGAATGCAAAGCTTATGGTTGCACAAATAATAAGTGAAAATATTGAGCCTGAATGCTTTCACATAGACAGTCAATCGGAGCCTTGGACTCAAAGAGCAAACTACTTCCTGAAGAGGCTGTCCCCACTATATTTGTACATCGGAAACGCCGGTCGGATAATTCCAGGAAAGAAAGAGCGAATCTGAGAGAACAAAATAGACAAAAAGCTACTTTTATCAAGGTAAGTTGCGATTGTTTATAATCTCATATCACCGAGGCGGAAACCGGAATCAACCGCGTGACGTCAGCATCTAAGCAGGAAGCTGCCAAAATGGCGGCTCCCATGAAAATCTGGATATTTTATTAAATTACTAGTTCTCTTACACGTTCTAAGCATCAGCATTTTCTTTCACAAATTATATTAAACATCTTCAACACTGCTGACCACCGGAGGTACCTTTTAACAGCCACATACAATACTGTATTTGAAGTCTGTCAAGTTTATTTGTACAGCACTTTTAACAATAAACTGTCGCAAAGCAGCTTTCCACAATTTGAACGACTTAAAACATGAGCCAGTTTATGCCTAATCTAATGTGAAGCTGCTCCAACTCATTCCTGACGAAGCTTGCAAGGTTAATCATGATTATGCTTTAAAATTGCACCTTCTACATTACAACCTCAAGCAGTGAACGTAGTAGGAAACAGAAGCTCCAATGACCTACCTCAGGAGTCTGTCCTGGCCCTTATACAGCGGGTTATCCATCCATTAGATCAAGAAAGTACCTGTAAGCAGATGACCACGCTATTGGCTACTCAGCCCAAACCTATGAAGAGATACAATCTACCCTGGAAGCTGATCTTACCTCACTTTGTATCTACTCTCTGGCACCTCAAATTAAGAGACAAACAGTATGCTCCATATACCATTTGGCCAAACAACTGGCAAAAGACAGAACACTTTGCTACTAGAGCTACAAAGCTTCAACATCATCTACCACTGTGTCCTGGGTGGAGAACAGGTGGCAAGCAGAATGGAGTCTTGAGTCAAGAGTACTCCACATGTTACTCAAAACTCCCACCAAGCCCAGTGGCCATCAGCTGGATCGTAAGACCTGGGTACAACTGAAATCATATGCACTGGCTGTTGCAGGACTCATGCATTCCTTAAATCCATTGGTGCATGCAATAATACCTGCAAATGTGGTTTGCCACAGACATTGCAGCACCTAATCCACACCTGCCCAACCTTGTGACCCCCAAATGGCCTGGAAGGCCTAATAGAACTTAACACCGATACAGCCGAATGGCTCAAGAGCATCCCCGTTTGACAAGAGGTTAAACAAACACCGACAAAGGGCTAAAGGAAAGGAAATTGAATGTGTACACTGGTTAAAGGGGAACACATGGAACACACCCCAAGTGCACTTAAGGAAAGGATTGTCCACATTAGCATGTGCAGCAGATCTGCCACTCATCACACAGGCTGGGAACACTAACCAATATGAATAAGCATGACTAAAGAATGCAGGTTTGTCTACAATGGCAAAAACTGGGCTGAAAGTCATACAGAAGAAACTGGACTTAAGACACCTACATATACAGAAGTTCCAGATAGTGCAACATACTGCAACTTTAGAAATGAAAGTCTATGCATGTTAAAGGGTGTTGCATTTCAGCACTTCTTCCAAACTCATTTATAATACTGGTACAGCCTTAAAGACATTCTTCCAGGTCACTAACTGAAAGTCAAGGAGTAGAGAAGGCCTCAATAACAGCACTTTGAAGCACCCTCTAACAAAAAGTTCAGCATCACTACAGGTAGATGCGAGAACAAGTTTGATTTATATAGGACATGGCATGCCGTTACAGGAAACCTGCCCCTCCCATGGAAGTGTTTCATGCCACAATACATAACATTAAAGAACATAACACTTATGCTAACTAACCATTAAAATACCATACTATCTGGCTGTTTTACTTCAGCAAGTTGAGGCCTGTTAGCATTACAAATGGCTATAAAACAGTTGTTCCCTCATTAAGGTGAGTGCATTTGATAAATCTTTCAGATGAAAAATTCAATTGAGTGAAGATATAGGCCAATGTGACCTGGAAGACCAAACCATAGGAGGTAACAAAACAAGCTACATTAAAAACAAAGGGAGGAGGAGCTTACCGCTTGATAGTCTTTCAGGGTCTACCGAATCCTCAGACAGGCCAGCAAGATAGAGGGCCAGTGATGTTTTGCCCACTCCACCCTGCCCTAACAAGACAAGCCGCAGTGGTCCACGATACTTCTCCTCTGGAGCCTTAAGGAGCGGTGCATCTTGAGCATCACCACTGCTGGCAGAACCAGAAGCGGAAGCAGAGTCAGGTCCTCGGGTTGACTCATGATCCTCAGAGCCTGCTTCTGCTCGTGCCAACAGGTGCCTGCCCGATACTGATGCACCTTCAGCTTGCAAAGTCAAGCTCTGGGGGAGGGGGGGGAATAAATTGCAAGTTGTCACCACCAATCTAGACTGGTTAAGGCAGAATATTTGTTCAAAACAGGAATCTGTACTAAGTAATAAGAGACACTCAGCTGTAGTCCTGGAGTGGAAAAAACTGGGCATTAAGGAGATTGAGATTTTTCTTGCATACAGTTGCCAGAAAAAGCTAGAGGCTACTTCTGACTTAAAAAAAGTTGCAAGCACAAGAATCTAGTCAGCCACTCTGCTGGGATTTAGTGAACTGTGTACATTATGTGGAAGTAGGTCAAACATGTCCATCTTCAGGCACACATACCCCACCCAAGCCACCTACAAGTCACTTGGTAGCTGACCCTTTAACTTTAAACAATGATCAGGTCCCAAGAAGTACTGTGTGCACTGGGTCACACCTGCCATTAATATTAATTCAGCAGCTATTACAGCCACAAAGCTGTGCATGTGCCAGGAACCAAGATCGGATATACAAGTCTACCAATACACCAGTTGTAAAAGACTAAGGAGTTAGTGTTTAACAGTACAGAGATGAAGTTGTGTATAGCATTACAAGACAGTTAATGAAGCAAACAGCCATATTAGGAATTCTGCCCATATTGACTGAATAGAAGCAAGTCACTCTGGCTGTTCTGCTGCTAGGCCATTAGCTCATACTGTAACTAGAGTGAGAAGAGGGAGGAAGAAAACCCCACACCCAAGATATGGAATGAAAGCATTTGAGTGCAAGAATCCATTTTACTAGGCATGTATGCAATTTTTCCACATGTCCACTAAGCAGACATGATTGGCTTGGGTGGGGTACATGTGCCTGAAGATAGACATGTTTGACCTAGTTCCATATAATGTACATTGCCTAATTTTATTCAGTTTCTCAATCCAGCAAGTGTGCATATAAAATGATTGAGTGGAATATCTTGTCATACACTTAACACTCTGCACCTCATGAGCAACTCAATTCTGTTGAATGATTAAGTGTACATCCATGCAAGTCAGTCTATATACATATGGCCCTAATAGACCAATTTGATCACAAGTATAGTGGTGGACATTACTTAATCTCCTCTCCTAATGCCCCTTTTGAACCCTGATCTGTATGTAGGTTTAACATTCAAGTGTCATTCCTTGAACCCATGTGTTACTCCTTGAAGCTCCATCCCCAGGATCTTAAAATGCCCATGGAAGAAGCACATCCAAACAAGCAGAAGTATTTGCAGTAATTTAGCACACTTTTCTCAGGACCATGGCTTAATCCATTGATCCTTCCCCCAATCATACTCTACACATCTTGCAGGTTCACACAAGTCAGGAGGAACCAACCAACTGTTGCACCCAACACTGACACCGAATATTAGTGACAAAATGTGACTCCAGTGACTTGGACTGTGGTATGGTTATCACACTCCATGATAGATTGTGATGGTGTGCTTACGTGCTCTGGCGTTTGTTCTTCACTCATGTGTGCTTCCTTGTCCAACAAACCACGCCTCCTCCGGTAAGAACCTCTTTCCTTTCTTCGTGCAACCACGCGACCTCATGTTGGCGTCTGATTTGCCCTTTTATGTGGTGCCGCGCGAGCATTCCGACCGCCCTCGCGCACGCCCCAACCATCAGTTTACAAGCTACACCTGGACGCTTCTCGTGGCTTCCTAAACCACGCCTACTTCTCGCGTTTAGCGCGAACGAGTACCTGCCTGCTCTCAATCTGGGGCGGAGCAAATGAATCATAGCCACGCCCCCTTATTGTTTTGGCGTCTGAAGCGTTCATCTCACCTCCTTTGTGTTCATTTGCACTGCGATATTGATACACACGGGTATTTCATCAAGGTGCCAGCATTGTTTCATCATCCTGGTGACTTAAAGCAAATTTTTTCCCCCAGAATTTTATTGTGTTATACAGGATAGTGGGCATTTATGGTGAAAAGTTTGTGGACACTTGACTATCACACCAGTATAATATGGGAAGGAAGAATAACTGTCTATAATGGACAATAGGGACTTGAATGATGGATTCTCCACATAATTTTAGACAAATAGGCCAGATTATTCGCAACCATTGCTATGCTGATGACATTCAAATCTACATCACTATCGCCCCTTCCATAGCCTCTGTTCAGCTGCTCAGGGCTTGCATTACTGACCTCAAGCAATGGCTGCACAAGAACTGCCTTAAACTTAATGCTAGCAAAATGGAAGTTCTATTAGCAGGTACCAAAACACAGGTTTTGAACTTCTCCAATTGCACTATTGACGTTGATATGCCATCAACGTCAATAGTGAAATTGGAGTAGTTCAAAACCTGTTTATAACTTTCTCCAAGTTATAAAAAACCTTGGCATTCTCTTTGACTCCACCCTTACGTTTGAACCCCATTTTAAACTCATTACTAAGAATGCATTCTTTCACCGCCACAATATTGCACATCTCCGCCCTCTTCTCTTTGAAACTGATGCCAAAATGTTGATCAATGCATTTATCTTTACTCGTCTTCTCTACTGCAATTCTCTCTTTTATGGTCTTCCTGCCACATTGCTCAACCGCCTGCAGTACATCCAAAACTCAGCAGCTAGAGTCCTCACACTCACCAAGTGTGTTGCTCACATTACTCCTGTTCTACAGCAACTGCATTGGCTGCCAGTTATCTGTCAGATTAAATACAAAATCCTGCTAGTAACTTGTAAAGCACTTCATGGTTTCGCCCCTTCCTATCTCTGTGAGCTAATTCATTT
>JAOBRE010000001.1:11288249-11301669 GCA_027574745.1 Occidentarius platypogon
GATCACTTACTTGTCCCAATTATCAACTTTGTGCTTTTACCAAAGATGAGCTTATTCGATCCACTTGCATCAGTCACACAGTATATAACCAGGGAACAAAAAGCCCAAGCGTTGGTTTGCCTTATTTTCAATCAGTGTATAAGTTGAGCTAACTGTTCATTTAAACCCATTGATATACTGTTTAAATCTAACCTATCTTAAACTGACCCTCATTAGGTATTCATGATGTCATTAAAATTGATTTTCCCACTTTTCTCAACAATCTTAACAAAGCACAATTCTTAAAATTTAACTAAGTCAGGCTTTTCTCAATACATTCTTCTTTCCTCAAAACGTTATATATATATATATATATATATATATATTTATTCAGGGTGTAGTAGAAATTTAGAGTGCTGTTCAATCGTCCAAGCAGTTGTCCAGATTTTAAAGTAGATATACAATATTTTTGTTTAAAAAAATTCCATAAATATAGAATGCACATACTTTAAGTTATTAGGAACAAGTGATATTGCTAAGCTAATGCTGAGCTTGAAATGTTTACATATATACATGAACATACGTGCCAATGTTTTTTAATGCTTATAGGAATATAATCGTAACACAGCAAGGAAAATGCATCAGCCCTGCATTACTTTTTTCAGCAAATACTTACTTGTTTCAACAATCAGGTTGATTCCAGAGCCAAAATAGATTATGTTAATTCCAGTGCCAGTCACACACTGTACTCTCTCTAAGCAATAACTTGGCATTTTAGTTGAACAACTGAACAGTTGAATGGGTAGCCTTAACTAAATTTCATCAATTTAAAAAATGATAGTATAAACTTAAATTTATTATCAGTCTAAGTAATAAGTCAAATAGTTTGACAGAAGTTTGATGTTTATTAAAATCTCAATGAAGTAAATAAAAGGATTCAGATTTCTTAGAATGAAATTTTACTTACTTGGTATTAGAATGAGTTTTGTCCTATTTAACAAAAATGAGCTATATGTAGTATGTAATGACAATGTGTTAATCAAATAAATATGACATTTGCAAAATGTCTACATATTTCTTCACTAGAAGTAATGGCATGCTAATTATGTGAGTCAAAACAGTTTTAAACTATGTGTGTTTACATATACTTTCCTATTTTAAAAAAAACTCATGAAAAGAAATCAAATGAAAAATATTTATTTGCAGGAATTTTGCGTTAGTCCAAAGATCACATTTCCATATCTACCTCTCCATAATTACATATTATCAAATTAATTTTGAATTAAATTATTATTAAATTCCAGTTCATAAATAATTAACTTTTGCACTTTCAAACCCAATTCATTTCTATGTCGAAATCCATGCAGCAAATTACAAAAAGTACAAAATGAATTTTACTCCAAAAACTTACTTGACTGCACCAGCAGTTTTGTGCCTTTGCCGAAGGTCAGTTTTCCAGCAGTATTAAGCACACATTGCTACACCTCATAACATTTTCTCTATAGAGCGATGTATATGGAATAGACTGTTTTGTCTTCTAGAATAAAGTAATAAACCTACACTTTCTAGAATTTTGCCCCTTTATGATTTCAGTAATCTAAAACCAACAAACAAAATGAGTGAGATGAACGTTCAGCACCAAAAATAAGCCTGTATTCAATATTTACAGTTTTTCAGTACACATCAAATACTCAATAAACAGTAGAAGTCAACATTAAAAGTAAAGTCTGTGTGAAAAATGAGTAGAAAATGGAATAGAAACACTTGCCTGTTTCCACTATAAGTCGTGTTCCAGCACCAAAGATAATTCTGGTAGCACTAGTAGTCACACAGACTTATACTCTATATCAAATACGCCATGCATACACTCATACATAAATGTAACCCAGCATTTAAACATATTTCTTCAAAATATTAAAATTTTTTGAAACCAACTAATTCTACTGTAAACAATACTAAATCGGATACCTGTAATGTATAAGGTACTATTGGGTCAAAGTACATTACATAGTGTAATAGTATTTTGCATCATGACAAACTGACGTTCACATAAATCACATAAATTGGATTAGGATCTATGTAATACTTAAAAAAATAGTTTTAAGCATACTTTTTTCTACATTCAGTAGAAATTTTTACTGTAAACATTAAGTATATATTAGAAAATAACCCTATAGAGGGTTTACAGTATTCTGTGGTAGCATGATGACCTCTAAGCATCCAAGCATGACTTAACTAATTGAATAAATACAAGTGGAATAAAGATTCATTGTTCGCAGCAAGCATTTGATATTTCACAAATTACCATTTACACTGTTAATATGTCACTGTTAATATCTCACAGACTCACAGTTTGTTATGGCTTAACAAATACAAGTGCAATTTTTGCCTTCAACCACGTTAAGCATATTTGAGTATCACGGTATATAACTATAAAATACATTATTGACTTATAGATATTAAACTTCAGTAATAGAACACTATAGTTAATTGAGGATTACAGAAACAAAAGTAACACATATCTGAATTCATTTTTGTTTGCATTATTGTATATTTTTAGCATACTAATGTTTTAACTTATTGTAAAATAGCTTAATTATAGACAAATATATGAAGGAAGCTACAAAAGAGATTGAGATTTTCAGACTTACAACGATGAAACATGTATCTACCAATGCAATATGCATGCATAATACATGATTCCACACATTTCAAAGGACGAAATGGAAACAATGAGTAGAAGTGTGTTTTATATTCATGGAAATTATTTATCAATTTAGTGTCCGAACCGTAGATTCACTTTTGACTTCCACTATTCCTGCATTGGAAGCTATGTAACCCTAGCTTAGTATACTTAACTAAATAACTACTTCTATGCACTATTAAAATTTCACTTCTTACAGAACTAACTTTTCCACTTTTATGTGTTATGAGTTGATAGACTGAATGTAATGAATCATACAAGGAAGAGAACGTACTTGGCAATAAACTCGATTTTGATTCTGATTCTGAAATTCCTGTAATACACTTTAGAAAGTGTTACAGCAAACACTTACTTGACTGTACCAGCAGTTTTATGCCTTTGCCAAAGATCAGTTTCCATGCGTTATTAGCCACACACTGCTACACCTCATTATATTTTCTCAGTAGCCTTCAGTGTATGTGTGACATGCTCATGTAGAAATGTAACCTAGCATTTAAATACAGTTCTTCAAAGTATTAAAGATTTGTTAACTCACTAAATCTGCTGTAAACAATGTAAGTAGCAACAAAAAGCCTCTAACACAAAACTTTAGCTGCATGATTGTTGTGTATAATATCCTAATAAAATAATTAATAATTAATTTGAAACCATTTAATAAATTGAATTTGTAATTACAAACTACTGAAATAAAACCTATTCTAAATGTGATAACTGTAGTTTTTAAGACTTGATCCGGGAAAAGTCCATCATATAGTTTTGTATTGACAGACTGACCGTCACGCAAATAAATAGAATTAGAATTCTTTTAAAATAGTTTTAACACACTTACTTTTTTCTACAATCAGATTCATTCCAGAGCCAAAGTAGAGTCTGTTGTTTCCAAACACACACTGTTCTGTCCCTTGTCAATAACTCTTTATTAATCTACATATCTATATTACATTAAATTATACTGTAAACATTAAGTATATAGTTGAAATGTTGAATGGATTTAGAGTATTCTGTAAACACTTCACAACCTAAATAAATCGCACAATTAATCTATGAAGGACAGTCCAGCAAGTAATGGGCATTCATGTTTTTAGGAATAACAAGACCATTATTTATTATGTGAGTAAAAAAGATTATTTATAACCAACCTGAAATTACTGTAAGTTTCGTCCCTTCTCCAAATATTACTTTATATCCTCCTCCACTTCCAGTCGCACAGTTTTTTATAGCTTGACAAATACATGTGCATTTTCTGCCTTCAACTATCTTGAGTGAATTTGTGTATCACTGTATATAACTGTAAAACACATTGTTTACTGATAGATAATAAAGTAATAAATGGCATGAAGTAAGTAATGTAGAAAGATAAATGATGATGACCTTTTTTTTAAGCTGTATGGAAGTACAGTATATCCACCTAAAGTATTCACACTGGAAAGAGATATAACACTAGCTCAGCCAAATATGTCTTATATGCACTATTATACTTTTCCACATTAACACACTATGAATTAATGTTGTAAATGTAGTGAAATTCATGTAGTAAATTGGACGAAATGTGTACCAAGTGTAAACGTTCTTAATTACTGCAAAGACTTACGCGATTGTACCAGCAGTTTTATGCCTTTGCCAAAGGTCAGTTTTCTTCCCGAGCCAGTAGACACACACTGCGACACCTCATAACAATTTCTCTATTGCCCCAATATGTAATATACTGTTTTGTCTCTTTAAATAAGATAAAGTATATACATTTTCTAAAATTCAGCCGCTTTGTGAGTCCAGTCATATAAAACCTATAAGCCAAGAACCATAAAAGACCTTGAAGTGCTGTGTAAACTAGAAGAGCATTCAGTAGCATGCATAAATCTGCCAAGCCACATATTAGAATACCCTGGATCCACATACATATCTGGATTTGCATCAAAATCTAATCAATTTTTTCCATGGTCTACCTTTTCTCAAAATTTCATCAAAATCTATTCACTACTTTTTGAGTTACATTGAGAACAGAAAAAATAAAAAATCCTGAATCTGCATACATATCCGGATTTGAATCAAAATCTAACCCATTGTTCCTTGGCCCATGTACCACCTTTCCTCCAAATTTCATCAAAATCCATTCATTACTTTTTAAGTTACGTTGGGAACAGACAAACAAACAGTGGTGAAAACATAACCTCCTCCAACAAAGTTGCCGGAGGTAAATATAATCATGTATCCTTCAATATTTACAGCTTATACATTTTTGAGACTAACAATCTTTGATAAAACATGATTTAAAATAAAAGTTTATCATCACTTGCCTGATTCAACTGTGAGTTGTATTCCAGCCCCAAAGATCAGCTTGTTTGCATTCACACACAATTACAGTCTATATCAAATACTTAAGCACGCTCTCCTCATGGAGAAATATTTCTAGCATGTCTAGCTTTTATAATAGGTATTTCCTAGATGTCTGTGTGAAAAAGTGAGTAGAAACAGCTGAATAGAAACACAGTTGCCTGTTTCCACTATAATATAATCCTAGTAATGCCAAGATTCTCAAACTGGAATTATACTCTATATAAAATACATTATGTGTGACACACACGTGCAGAAACATAACCTAACATTTCAATATAATTCTACAAAGTGCCATATTATTGCACTTAAGGAGCTAGTTTACATTTTGTAGTGAAATGCATGTAATAAATTATACAAAATGTAGAAAATCTCTTATCTATAGCAAAGACTTACTTGACTGTACCAGCAGTTTTATGCCTTTCCCAAATGTCAGTTTTCCTGCAAAGCTACCAGTCACACACTGCTACACTTCATAACGTTTTCTCTATTGCTGCCAGTGTATAGCATAGACCGATCTGTCAAATACAACATGTATAATACACTCGTGCAGAAATGTAACTTAGCTTAATTTAAACACAATTCTACAAAATATTAATGATTTTGTAAGTAATTCTACTGCAAACAATAAAAGAGGCAACAAAAAAAGCCTCTGGCACAATAAGTGAGTTGTATCTTTGTGTATAAACTGAGTTATTAACTCCTTTTTAAGCTATTTAATGAAGTATATTTGTATATACTACTTAAAGAAAGACCAAATTAAATCTGATACCTGTAGTTCTTAAGGTTCTGTCTGGTCTATTGTATCATAGTACTTTACATCACAACAATCTGGCCTCAGGAAAATAAACAGGATTGGATTTGGGGATCTTTGTACACTTACTTTTTTCTATGACCAATTTTGTTCCAGAGCCAAAGAGGAATCTGTAGTTTCCAGACACACACTGTTCTGTCCCTTATCAATAACTCTCCATTAATCTACTATTTATATATTACATTAAATTTTACTGTAAACATTAAGTATACAATTGAAATGCATAGTAGTGGATTTATGGTTTTCTGGAAACACTTCGCTAGCTATATACATCACATATCTGTGATTGAATAAGATGAAGCAGAATGAAGATTAATTGTCCATAGTAAGCATTCAAGATTTCAGGAATTACAAAACCATTTATGTGATCTTTATATCCCACCTGATTTTACTGTAAGTGTTGTGTCTTCGGCAAATATTAATTTATATTCAATATAAGCCAAGCTGAGTACATCTGAGTATCGATGTAAATAACTATACATTATTTACTAAGAGGTATACTGTACAAAGTCCAAGAAATCCTTGATGGGTTTTACAAGTCCTGCTATGCAAGTATCAAGTTTCTGAATACAGTTATGTTATTGTTCCTTTTGTGTTTTTTTCAGTATGAGCGGCTAAGCGTGCTCTCAAGATGAGAGACAATTCGTCGCAAAAGTTACAAATGCATTGTTTAAGATCCAGAGGTTAACTTATGTATCAAGTATGACAACTTCATTTGCATGAAAGAAATTGACATCGGACTTATTTGTTACTATTCCTATGAACTGAGCATGCTGTTGAATGATAAATAGTGATGACAAACTTGTGCTTTCTACACTTTCTATGTTATCAAATATTTTTATTGAAATTGTCAATTAATTAAGTATAGCACTATATTGGAGATTGAGGGTGTACTTTGAGTTATGCTTACACTTGCACTTATAAAATTACACTTACTTTTGCCCACAATCAGTTTTGTTCCAGAGCCAAAGTAGATTTGGTTACTTCCAGAATAAGTCACACACTGTTCAGTCCCTTATCAATAACTCTCCATTAACCTATTCTATACAGTAAAGTATGTTAAGTTTGAATGTAAACATTAATTATATAGCAGAACTGTAGTATAGTATAGTTGATTTACAGTATTCTGTAAAGGCGTCACTACCAATACACCACATAAGTAATAATATATTCATATGAAATATTAATATGAGATTATTGATGCCTCACCTGAATTTACTGAAAGTTTCATTCCCTCTGCAAATATTAATTTGAATTGTCCTGCACCTTGAGTCACACAGTTTTTAATGGCTTGGCAAATACATGTGCATGCTGCGTGTATTTAAATATCACTGAATCACTTCTCACTGTCTTAAGTAATATCAGTTATCACTTTAATATACTAAATAATCCAAATAACTATTGATATATTTCACTGTTAATGCATTATCTGTACAAATTCCACTATTGAAAGAAATAACTTCTGTACTTTAACATACTATGAATTTATATAGTGATGGTTTGTGCAATCCATCTAGAAAGTTATACAAAAGGTCATAATTACAATAAACACTTACCTGACTCTACCAGCAATTTTATGGCTTTGCCAAAGATAAGTTTTCCAAAGCTATCAGACACACACTGCTACACCTCACTGCATTTTCTCTATAACATCTGATCTATCCATTAGACTGCTGTTAACTCCGTAACTAAGGTAATACATGTACACTTTCTAGAATTTGTCTCTTTATGATTACTGCAGCATAAAATTGACAAGTAACATGAACGAATTATTGTATATCAGAGAGAATAAACACATCTAATCGACTAATTCCACTATAGCATGGCACCAAAAAATAAACCTGTATGATTCAGTATTAATCACTTACTGTACTACTACTGTATGAACATTTCAGTTACAGAACTAACTTTTCCACTTTCATGAGTTATGAGTTCATGTAGTGAATGTAATAAATCAGGATCAGAATCGAGTTTATTGCCAAGTACTATCTCACAAGTACAAAGAAGTACTTGTCAATAAACTTGATTTTGATTCTGAAATTCCTGTAATATGTTGTGGAAAGTGTTATATCAAACACTTACTTGACTGTACCAGCAGTTTTATGCCTTTGCCAAAGATCAGTTTCCGTGCGTTATTATCCACACACTGCTACACCTCATAACATTTTCTCAGTAGCCTCCAGTAATGTGACATGCATAACATGCTCATGTAGAAATATAACCTAGCATTTGAATACATTTCTTCAACGTATTAAAGATCTTTTAACTCACTAAATCTGCTGTAAACAATGTAAGTAGCAACAGAAAGCCTGTAACACAAAACTTTAGCTGCATTATTGTTGTGTATAATCTCCTAATAAAATAACTATTAACTACATTAAAACCATTTAATGAAGTCTATTTGTAATTATATACTACTGAAATAAAACCTATTCTAAATCTGATGACCATAGTTTTTAAGGTGCTATCCGGAAAAAGTCCATCATATCGCTTTGTTTTGACAGACTGACCTTCACACAAATAAGTAACTTATCTTGTATCCTTCAATATTAAGCACTTACTGTACTACTACTCTATGAACATTTACAGACTGGATATCCCACTGTCCTCAAACAGAAATATATGTAGCATATCTAGAGTTTATAAAACTAAAGATAAAGTCTACATGAAATATAAATGGAAACATCAGAACAGAAACACTTGCCTAGTTCTACTATCAGTCGGGTTCCAGCACCAAAGATAATCTTGGTAACATCAAGATTCACACGGACTTATACTCTATTTCAAATACACCATACATAAAACACACATACAGAAATTTAACCTCGCAATCAAATGCATTTCTTTAAAATGTAATATTATTGGTATTTTGTACTTTCACACACTATGAACTCATTTTGTGGATGTAATGAAAGCCATGTAAATAGTACCAAATGTAGATAATCACTTATTCACAGCATGTACTTACTTGACTGCACCAGCAGTTTTATGCCTTTGCCAAAGATCAGTTTTCCTCCAGCGTTATTAGCCACACACTGCTACATCTCTTTACATTTTCTCTGTAGCCTCCAGTATGACTGTTTAGTCACATCACACTCATGCAGAAATGCAAATTCGCAATTAAACACGTGTTAATAAAATTAAAGAGTTTTAAATTAACTATATCTGGTAACCTCTGTAAGTGCCAATAAAACCCCCTTTTTTTTCTACAAAGAGTTTTGTTCCAGAGCCAAAGTAGATCCTGTTGTTTCCAATCACATACCATTCTCTCCCATTTTAATAAGTCTCTATTAATGTATATATCTATATTACATTAAATTCTACTGTAAATATTAGGTATATGGCAGAAATGTATAGTAAAGTTGATTTACAGCTTTTTGTAAATGTGTCACTATGTCAATATGTAATGCAACTAATAACATGTTGACGTGAAATATTAATAAGAAAGATTTTTGTCTCACCTGAGTTTACCTGAAGTTTCATACCTTTTGCAAATATTAATTTGTACTGTCCTGTACTGCCAGTCACACAGTTTTTTATGGTGTGACAAATACATGTGCATTTTCTGCCTTCAATCATGTTGAGTATGTTTGATTATCACTGTGTATAACTATAAAATACTTTATTTACAAATGTGCTAAATAAGGCAAGTGAATACTTACATATACTAGTAAAATTCCACTTCTTAAAGAAATAGATTTTGTACTTGTACGCACTCATTTGATATAGCGAATGTCATGAAAATTCATGTAGGATGTTATACAAAATAATATAATTACAGTCAGCACTTACCTGACTCTACAAGCAGCTTTATGCCTTTGCCAAAGCTCAGTTTTCCAAGGTTATTAGACACACACTGCTACACCTCACAACATTTTCTCTATAGTCCCTGATTTATGAAATGGACTGCTTTGTCTCCTTAAATAAGGTGATATTCCAGATACACTTTCTACAATGTTGCCTTTTTGTGACTACAGTAATATAAAACCATCAAGCAACATGAATGAGATATGCATTACAGATAAGCTTGTATTCTTCAATATTTACATTTAACAGTATTACAGAATTCACAAGATACTCTATAAACACTTCAGTCCTGCATAATATCATCTACCATTCACAAACTATATATCCTGAAAATATTAAAGCTTTTTCAAACTAAAAATCTATCATATTCTAACAGTCTATCGTAAACAGAAAAAAACTATTATGAACACTTGCCTTGTTCTACTATAAGTCGTGTTCCAGCACCAAAGATAATCCTTGTATTGTCAAAAGTCACACAGAGATATACTCTATATCAAATACATCATGCATGACACAATCATGAAAAATAAGGTAACCTAGCACTATAAGTTTTTTAAAAAAAAATGTAATATCATTGGAATTCCACTTCTTAAAGAATGAAATTTTGCACTTTCTAGTCAAATTCATGTACTGAAATGTATAAAATATTAATTACAGCAAACACTTACTTGATTGCACCAGCAGTTTTATGCCATTGCCAAAGATCAGTTTTTCTGTGTTCCTAGTCACACACTGCTAAACCTGATAATATTTTCTCTATAGACTCCACTATATGCAATAGACTGCTTTGTCAAATACACCATGTATGGCAAACGCATGCAGCGATGTAACCTACCATTTAAACACAATTTTTCACAATATTAAAGATTTTTGAAAGTAGCTAAATCTGTTGTGGGATATAAGTCACAATAAAAGCCTCTCAAATAAGAGTTCATTTGCACCATTATTATGTATAAACTGAGTTATTAATTCATTTACAATTATATTTATAACTGCATACTACCTAAATGAAAGCTATTATAAACCGGAAACCTGTATTTTTAAAGCATCTTGTCAAAGTAGATTACATACTATTATGAAATAGTGCTTAGCATCAGTAAACAAGTTTAGGATCTTTATAATTCTTTTTAAAATTAAACGTACTTTTTCAACAATGAGTTTCATTCCAGAACCAAAGTAAATTATTTTGTTTCCGGTATTAGTCACACACCATTCAGTCCATTATCAATAATTCTCTATTACTCTATTAAATATGCAATACCAGCCAAAGTCTGGATACATCTTCTAACTCAGTGCTGTTTTTTCCTTTATTTTTATTAATTAAAATACACTTCATGTCTTAAAGTAATGAAGGATGCTGTTTCTCTTTACTTAGTTGAGTGGTTCTTGGCATAATATGGATTACTACAGTTGTGGAATAGGGCTATTTACTGTATTTTTATTATTTACTATTTAGTGTTCTCAAACACATTAAGAAGGCAAGAAATTGCACTAATTAACTTTTGACGAGGCATAGCTGTTAATTGAAAAGCATTCCAAGTGACTACCTCATGAAGCTGGTTAAGATAATGCTAATAGTGTGCAGTATTCAGTATTGTTCTACAATGTAGAAAATAGTCAAAATACAGAAAAACTTATGAATGAGTAGGTGTGTTCAAACTTTTTCTGGTACTTTTTTTTTTTACTGTAAGTATTAAATACACAGTTGATATGTACTGTATATTCAAGTCAATGTATAGTATTCTGTGAATGTTTCACTATGGGAATTCATCACATACTGTAAACTCAAGCGTAATAAAGATCCAGTGTCAGTAATAAGCATTCAGGTTTTCAAGAAATACAAAACCTTTTACACTGTTAATATGAAAGATAATTTATGTCCCACCTGAAGTTACTGAAAGCGGTGTGCCTTTTCCAAGTATTAACTTATATTGTGCTGCACCTTGAGTCACACAGTTTCTCAAGGCTTGACAAATACATGTGAATTTTCTGCCTTCACCCATGCTCAGTATATTGGAGTAACTGATACAACTGTTGCTGTAAAAGTGTTGAGTATTTTAATATTTTTAGCGATAGTTTTTGTTTGTTTGTTTGTTTGTTTTTTGCAGGTAGCTTTATACTTTTTCCATTATGTGCAAGTTAAGAACATAGTCTCAAGATGATATATTTATTCAATGTTTGGTAGCAAAGTCACGTGAGTCAACTCGTAGTGAAAGTAACAAATTGATAAAGTTGAGATACACAGCAAGGTAAACATTTGTAGTATGTCTTAGAATTTCATTTCAATGAAAGAATGCGAAATCTCATTTGTTATGAGTCCTATGAATATGCTACTTAGGAACAAAGAATGAGCACTGCATTTTATGTTGCCAAATATCTTTAGCGAAGTCATCATTCATTATTATAATATTGCGTTCAAGCCTTATGTACTGCACTATGAGCCCATATAAAAGGGTTGCAAAAAAATGTAAGCACATTTATCGTCATACATGGATATAGCCTGCAAAAAATGATTATCTACTAGGTAGTTATTAAGTATTGCATAATAAGTAGTTGCTACTATTTAAGATTATACTTAGGAAGTTACAAAATACTTGTTCATACTTATATCTATGAAAATTATACCTGGAAATGAAATGCATGAATGCTTAAAACAAAAGTGTCAAAGTATGTTTTATACTCACGGGCATTGATTATTAATTTTGTGCCTGATCCAAAGATTAACTTTTGATTTCCAGTATGCACACACTGGGAAGCTACATGACATTAACTCAGTATAGTAAATGACAGCACATATAAAGCCACTTACTTTATATGTGCTATTAAAATAGCATATCTTCATTGAATTTTTTTTTCTTTTCATTTTTGTGTGCTGTGAACTCATATAGGGAATGGATTGAAATTCCTATAGGATGTTATACAAAATGTAGAAAATCTCTTAATTGAAGCAAACACTTACTTGATTGTACCAGCAGTTTTATGCCTTTGCCAAAGATCAGTTTAAAGTCATTAGACACACACTGCTACACCTCGTAACATTTTTTCTATAGCTCCCAGAGCATGCAATACACTCTTTTGCATTCTTATGTACTTGTAATGTACAGTACTTACACTTTCTAGATTTTTGCCTCTTTGTTATTATATTAATACTAGAAGGGCACTTGGTAGATCGCGTACCTCCACCAAGCAACATAATCAGCATCACAATCAAATCACTCAAACGCAGGATAATACTAAAGCTGTACACCAAATTTCATCAAAATCCGTTCACTAGATTTTGATTTATGTTGGGAACAGACACAAAATAAATAAATAAATAAATAAATAAATAAATAAATAAATCACGGATCTGCATACATATCTACATACTGGTGGCTCCACATACATATCCAGATTTGCATCAAATTCTAATCAATTGTTCCTTGCCCCATGGCTCACCTTTCCTCCAAATTTCATCAAAATTTGTTCACTACTTTTTGAGTTACATTGGGAACAGGCAAACAAACAAATGAAAAATTGTGCAGAGCACGATACTTGCAAAAATCACAAAGAAAGTTATGGCTGATTGGGTGTTTTTACAAGATTTGACCTTGGTGACCTTGACCTTTGGCCTTAACCCACCAAAAACTAATGATGTCTTTGTGTGACCCTCATGAGTTGTCCTGTGCATTTTGGTGAAGATTGGTCAAGAAATGACAATGCTAAACAACGCACCAACAAACAAACAGACAAACGGACAGATCAACATACTTGCAAAAATCTCCACTTTTCGCAAGTAACAAATG
>JAOBRE010000001.1:11576374-11587142 GCA_027574745.1 Occidentarius platypogon
TCTGTTGAGTTCCCTGACATCTCAAATTACCTGGTACTGCAGACATCGTTCTACACGGACACACAGATGAAAACCTGGAAGAGCATGGAAGCGAACAACTTTTTATGTGTAGCTGGGTTAAAGGTCTGGGGATCAGGACACTACAAGACAGATGGCATTAGATGGATCTAAGTGCAGGAAGAGTGTTTATTAGCAGGCGTGATATTTACAAAAATGAAAGCAAAACAGAAAGTAGAGTCATAAAGCAGAGTATTTAAACAGCATTATAAACATGGCTAGAAACAAATGTGATGGTGATAATGATAATGCTTCACAAAGCCTCTGTGAAAACAGCTTCCGTATCTGTGCTGATTGCGCTCAAATCAAGGTCAGGTGTTTCCCATAACAACTGGGTCCCAAGCATGTGCACAACACACTCCATCAGCGCATGCGGCCGCTCGAGCTGCGCCAGACTCAAGCGCGCAAAGGCGTGACAGCCAAGTGTTCACCTGCTGTGTGACCACAGCTTTTAGCTCACATGTATATCGCCATCAAAATGCCTCATTTTCATTGACAACCCATCGCAAAGTATTGCCAGCTGAAGTGTGACGGTAGCTTAATGAGGCGGATGGGACATCGGATGCAACCCAGCAATTGTATCCTACTACAGTACAAGTAAAAAATTTACTTCATCTTGAAAAAAAATTTGCAGCCCACTAGATGGTGCTTTGTGACCCACTAATGGGCCGCGGCCCAGTGGTTGAGAAACACTGCTTTAAAGTTGACATGAGTGCAGGCATGTAGGTGTTACCTTCTCAGCTAGCTCCCTCTCTCTCTCTGCATTTGTTTTCTCTTCAGTCAGTTTTTTCCTGGTGGAGTCTGCTTGGTTATTTAGCACTTCCAGGCCTCCCTTCAGTGTGGTAGCTGTTTTCAAAAGATCTGAGGATGGCAGGGAGCCAGACATTCCCTACAAAGATAAAGAGAACAGGCTCATGAGCAAATTCAACATGTTTACATCCCCGCTTTTCAGAGTGGCTTCACGGCTCAACTCCAGACTTTAACTGAAGATTCTCTCCAGCAGGACTTTATTCAATGTTACCACTTAAACATGTGAACAGAGAGAAACACAAACATCTTTCCAGAAAATGCAGAACAAGCTTGAATACGGATCACTGTGTTGTGAATAATTAGCACCTCCTGATGTCACTTACATTTGCATTTTGTCATTTAACTCATTCTTAAGAGGATCTTCTCTCTTGATTTAAATAGATGTAAATGTAAAATGAGATGTTATATGTCCATTTCTCGTACCTCTACATTGGCCAGAGTCATGTTTAGCTTGTTGAGTGTGGCCAGAGTGTCATCATAGTCACCCAGCTGGTCCAGAATGGCCTGAGTCTTGTCATTGTTGACGACAGCTTTCCCAATGATGTCACTAATTATGGGCAGTTTACGAAGGGCATCATCAGCCAAAGACTTACTCTTATTTATCTGGGCTTCAAATCCTAAGCAAAATATAAAGAATTTTTTTTTAGCAATAGTCCTGCTAACATTTCTAATGTAATGATTATACTAAAAAATTTAAAGTTACCCCACATATCCAATTCTCATATATATATATATATATGAGAGAGAGAGAGAGAGAGAGAGAGAGAGAGAGAGACATAATTACATACACAGTGGGATCACTGAAACCACAGACAGTAGTGTACCATATATAAAGCTTGTTTTTTGTGTACATGCACACCTATATTAAAGTTTAATTTGTAAATTAAATACAATTTGACATCAACAACAGTAGCTAATAATAGAATAACACAATTATAACAATATACTGTAATAATTGTATAAAACAGTCTGACATTTCTGCTTTTTTGGCCTGGTGTAAACCATGGACAACTGAAACTATGGTGGTCCCACTGTATATACTAGAGATAGATAGACAGAGAGAGAGAGAGAAGTAGGAAAATGCTTGACAATTTAAAAAAATAATAATAATAAAATTAAACCAGGCATTTAACGTTAAAATGGCTCTTGCGTAGAGTAACATGGTTCACACAGTACCTACATACAAACACTAGCACATGTAGGTGGTTAATTTGCAGTTAGCATGATTCATTTGCTCGCTGATGGAAGAGTGCTATTCGACCCAAAATGTGTTCTAACCTTTGAGCTTCTCCAGAGCCTGATCCACACTGCCCAGATTGTTAAAGAGCTTCAGGGCTTTATCTGCATCTGCTTTGGCAATGTTGGCCCTGGCAAACAGGTTATCCTGGACCTTAAAAGAATCAGCACAAGGCAAGGGTAAGCTTAAACACTGGTTGAATATTATTTACCAAAAATGTGATTGTGAAGAAAAACGGAATGTGATACTGAACAAAAACTGTAGGGTTATGTTATTTATTATGTATCCACGAGCTATTTCTTTACCTGCTGAGCATTTCTGAGCTGATTCATAAGTTCCACTGCCTCTGTCTGATCAGCCTCAGCCTGATTAGTCAGCTCCACGAACCCGGACACGTTACTCCCAAATGAATTCTTCAGACCATCCAGTGTGGCAACCAAGCTGTTAATGTCCTTTTGTAGACAGAGAGTTGATGAAGTGTACTCATTAATGCATTGTTTAAATGACCACATCACACAACAAATATACTAGTAATAAAGCCAACACCTTTTGTGTATGGGTGAAAACTATCAACCATTACCACTGAGTAGACACAAAACATTAAAATGGCAGGTGACTATGATTTGATTCTGTATGATGGCACATTTCCTTTTGAAACAGGAAATCAGGGAGGGAGTATGTCGACCAGCTTGACCACTACTGTATCAGGCTAATACTTTTAAAAACCTATTCATTATGCCAAGCTGAAATCTACAGTTCATTGCTGAGTACCTTTGGGGCTTTTGGAAGATTTTTCTCCAGGTCAGATATTTGTTTCAGAGTATCCAGGGCCACTGTGCTTTCTGCCGCTGCTTCATTACTCAGATGAGCCGCCTGCTTGTTCATGGCATTCACCAGGGCTTTGTCTGTCTCGTACCTGCCACAGTGATTAAAAAAAAAAAAAACACTATACATCAGTATGTACTGTATCTATACAGATTTGTTGTGATGGAATAAGCAGATAGCTGGCATCAAACAGTCCAAGTTACTTACTGAGTCCTGAGGCCATTGAGTTGCTCTGTGACTTTGTTTTCTCCATTGATGACAGTTCGCATGAGAGCCAAAGCATTCTCAGCCTCAAGAAGAGAGCTCTTTGCTGTCTGTTCTACCTTTGCCGCCTCACCTGTGTGCCTAAAGAGAAAAATAACATTCTGAAGTCAATAATGCCGTGTAAAAAAAAAAAAAGTATTGTAATAAAGCTGTGGACTTAAACATGCATTGCCATTTTATATAAAGAAAATGCTCTATACAATTATTTCTTTTTGTTTTACCCTTGATTAATAATACTTTGAGGCTAATATGCCATTAGATAAATAAAATAATGATATTCACAGTAGCATCAGCTGATAATGTTGTCGAGCATAAGAAAGGTGCCACACTCACTTCTCAGCGAGATCGTTTGCTTTCTGAACCAAATTGGACACGATGTTTGTACCTGGTGCTGCATCACCTGAGGGGAGCTCCTAAATAAATAAATACAAAGACAGTATAGACAAATGAATCAAGACAAATGAAACACAGAACAGGTGAACACAATAGGGCAACAAACCAATAACAGAGCATGAGCGGAGGCAGGACTAGACCCAAAACATGAGCATATGGCATTGTAACGAAAATCTTGATTTAAAAAAGAAAAAAAGAAAATCACAATGGGAAACGTGATCTGAAAGGGGACAAACATTCAGCACCCATTTTATATCAACAGAACTGCTACAAGAGCTATTAAAATATTACAAGATACTTACAATTGATTGGATGTCCTGCTTGGCCTTTTGCAGATTTTGCCTAATATCACTGATGAGTTTCTGGATGTCAGCCACTTCTCTCTGATACTGCTGCTCCTGCCAGACAACGTTTTGTACGGTCTTCGAGATGTCCTGTATTTTCCTTTCATCTCTCAACTGATTGTTGCCGATGGCTACCAGCTGGGCATGAAGACTCTTCTCGGCCTCTACAAGATGAATGATGAAAATTTATAATCAGGCAGCAGAAGTGGAAAAGTACTGAAGTAATTGTACTTACTGAATGATACTGAAGTATCATTTTAGAGGATTGATCATTTACCTGAGTATGATTATAATGAATACTTTGTATTATTACACTATTAGACTTCATTATATTTATAAAAAAAAATCCTTTTACTCCTTACAATTACTTCTAAGTATTTTTTGTCCTGGAGCCAGTTCAATCAATCACATTTTAGTGCAGCGTATCTTTATTACTTCCGCCAACTTTGTTAAAGGAGGTTATGTTTTCACCTCCATTTGTCTGTTTGTTTGTTTGTTTGCTTGTTCCCAACATAACTCTAAAAGTAGTGAACAGATTTTGATAAAATGTTGAGGAAAGGTGAGTCATGGGCCAAGGAACAATTGATTAGATTTTGATGCAGATCCAGGATTTTTCTGTCCTTTTCCAACGTATTTCAAAAAGTATTGAACAGATTTTGATTAAATTTGGTATACAGCTTTCGTATTATCCAAGGTTCAAGTCATTTGATTTTGACATTGGTAATATGTGGCTTGGTGGAGGTATGAACTCTACTGAGCGCCCTTCTAGTTTATGAATGATTTCAAAACATCCAAAATCCTTATCCACAGAGCCTTTGAAGTGACAGTGGTTATTTTTTAATAAGACATGGTCATGAATTAATATATTGAGGCCACAAGATAATATTTCATGGCTACGAATTAAGTATATCATGAGATACCAAAATAATAGCCTTGAACTGTGTAACTTCAGACCATGGCTTAATATGTTGTGAGATAATTATGGTAAATACATGACCTCCGGTTATTTTTTTTCAGCGGGAATGATTCAAAAAGGATATTCGCTTTGAGAATTCGCTTAATAATAATAATAATAATAATAATAATAATAATAATTTCAATTTATATAACGCCTTTCACAAACCCAAGGACGCTTTACACAGGAGTTACCAACAAAACAAAAAAAACACTAGGAAGAATAGTGTGAGGTAAAGAGAAAAGTTTTCAAGTTAGCTTTGAAGGATGACATGGCTAATGGTCTATCCATGTCACAACACTAGTGCCTTCAGTATGACTTCGGTATGTTTTAATGCATCATTCTATGATTAAATCATGTAACGTGACATATAATCAGTAATCTCCTTGCTGAGTTTCCTGCAGCCAAAATAGTCTAGATCTATTGATTTCTCAGTCTCACTCATTTTATAATATAATAGTTGCCATGACTGAAGCCGAAGTATATTAAATCATGGGCAGTCCTTATTAAAATGTCACCGTCAAAAACAATTATAATATCTCACCTGTACATTATACATTTGACATAACTTTCTTTAATGAAGGAAAAAAATGACCTGATCTTGTTAATAATGTCTATGACTTTTAACAAAAAAGAGCAATGTGGTTGAATTTTGAACTGCATATCAATGAAGTCATTAGAAAAGACACAAATGCTACCATCCTCCCAACCCTAATCTTAAGTTCCTTTTTTTTTTATCCAAACTGAGTCCTCTCATTAAAGTAATGTCATTTACTTTTACATTTAAGTGTGTGTCATTTTCATTCGCTAGATTTTTAACACAGTACACATACTTTCATTTAGAATGGTGTGTGTTTTCTTTTGTCAATTGGTATATCACATTCTTTATTTGAAATGAATGGAAAATTAGCTGAAGGATGACTGAATTTATTTTGTATATCAGTGTACAGTATTGTCTTATAGAATTATTAACTAGAATGTAACAAAATGAAATGATAAACATCACTAGAGGGTTTTAGGGTTTGTTTGTTGGTTTTTTTGGACTCCAAGAGTATAGACAAAAAAGAAAGCGAGTATTTTACCAGTAAGTGAGTATGCTTCACTTGCCACCATCTTGACCATTTCCTCAGCAGTGCTGATTGCTTTCTCCATGGCCCTAGTGATGTCCACACCACCAGTCCCTACTTCATTAAAAAGAGCCTCCACCTCCTGCAGCTTCTTCACATACTCCCTGATCTGTTCATCACAACATCGCAACACAGCCATTAACTATGTTTCTCATTCTACATCTTCATTTACAGCTGACAGAACAAATATAAGATATAGCACCATTTACACAATGCTACTGGCCAATCAGTTTGAGTGCTTTTGTTTTGGACAGTTCCTTTTCCAAACCGACTTGAATGGGATAATTTATTCAGGGAAGAACTGACTGGCTGGGTCTGAAATGCAGTACATATTTCCCCCCACCTGGCTCTTAACAGGGTTGAAGCATGATGGACATGTTGATCTGACACACTTTTGTCCCTCAAAACCTTCTTTACACTTGCACTGGCCCTGCTCGCTGCAGGAGCTGGCGATTGATCCCTTTGGGTTGCAGTTGCAAGCTACAAGACAGAGAGGAGAACATAGTGAAATGCTTGTTTACATCAGTACAATGTATTACATAGTTGCAAGATTTGATTAGACTCCTGCTTCAACGCTACCGTGACATGCATCGCCATCTTTGCTGTGGAAGAATCCGTCCATACACTTCTCACACTGAAAGCCTGTAGTGTTGTCCAAGCATTTCAAACACTCCCCTGTCAAGCGGTCACAATTGCCCACAGCATTTAAGTCCAAGTGCCCATTACAGTGGCAGCGCTGGCAGGGGCGCTGAATGCCACTCTCTCCCAGAGGATCACCATAGAAACCATCACTGCACTTTTGGCACCGAGAGCCTATAATTCAATACAGGAAAACAAACAGACAATTATTTTTCTATTTTTTAGAGCCTTCTTCGTACAGACTCGATGGGAACAGTGTAGCTGGATCTCTGTTAAGCTTTACTCTAGTCCTGTTGCTTGCTCCTCACCTGTGGTCCCAGGTGGGCATCTGCACTTTACATTCAGGGTCCCTGCAGTGAGCGAGCAGATGTAGCCTCGAGGGCATGGGCACTTCTTGCAGTCTCCAGGAATCTGAGGGTCACTGTAGTAACCAGTAGGACAGCCTTGTCCACTAGGAGTCTCATCAGCTGAATAACAGTCCCCTGGAAAGAACACACCACATCAACCAGGTGTTATATGTCCTGATAGCTTCGGCCTGGGTTTTGTAATTAGTAACATCCCAAAAAACAGGCACGTTCTTAATCCTTTTTTAGTTTAACTACATGTAAAAGATGACTAGTCCAAGCCACTTGTCCACAGATGTCTAATCCACTCATTTTTCTAAATTACTGTTCAACTAGTAAAAACAAATCACCCACCAACTTATACTTTACAATTTGAATAATTCATCCATTAACTATCAATACACAAATATTATATTCTGAGTAGTGGCGCGTACCTGTTTCAGGATCACAGCTTCCTCCTCGACAGGCACATGGCTCACACTGGCTACGGACACCCTGTCCAGGGAAACGTCTTTTATAACCTGCAGCACAACGCTCACAGAACTGGCCTTCGTAACCTGTTGGACAATGGCACTTCTCCACCCAGGATGCAGGGAAGCCAGGACCCAACCGAGCTGACACCAGAGTGACATCGTCCAGATAACCATGTCCTGATGTAAACACGTAGCGATTAAAAACATGCAAACAAACCATGCCTCTCCTATGAAGTATAGTCACAAGAGAGAGAGCATGGTGTAAATGGACCTTAATAAGTATATATGCATACACACCCCTTTCCCCAAACGTGACTCGGATCTTGATGGCTGTAAGGTTACTCAAAAGGGCTTGAAACTCTGGTGCTGAGAGCTGAGGCTTCCATCTGCTGTTGGGTTGTTCATCCAACCTATAAAATAAATAACAATACTCTATACTCATGTACAGGATGAATAAAATAAACAAAAAAAAAAACCCACTGTGTAATAATGTACATTGTGGATGTTGATAAATATAGACTTATAAGAATAGAGAAAAGATAATGATAAGAATGGAGACAAATGTATCTAACAGACCTAACTGTATCTAAAACAATCATTTTGCTTCTTTTTAGAAATAAATGCTTAAAATACGAAAAATTACTTGCCAACCAAATGAGACTATTTCAAGCTTGAAATAAGTAAAAATGGTTTTGTATATTGTATGGTATCTTCAAGATCCTACTGGAATAGCAATATATTCATCAACCTCACATGCAAGTCATTAAGTAATATGTCATTTTCCTTGCATTGTTGGAACTTGTTTCTTTTGAATTCTTTAAAGTGCTGAACTCAGGTAATACTGTAGCTGGAAGGCTATTAAAGCTGGCACTGCACCAGCTGGGGCTTTTTTTAAACATTGCTATGCCCAGACTGCACCCACTAAACGGCAAAATATTTGGTTAGGAACTTCTCTGTTAGAGAATGCAGAGGCAACACTGAGAAAGTGTGCTTTCATTCGGCCATTCTTCTAATACCTAATGAATAGACTAAACGAGCAATAATACTTTAACATCTGAGGTTGCATTTCTATCATTTCAGTATGCACAGAACCAAAAAGTAAAGTCTAATATTAAAATGATTCGAGCCAATTCCATAACCATATAGCCACCTAGTAATATTTTATCCAGAAAACATTTTCAGAATCTACTATGAAGCTGTGCTGCTGTTAGTCAAAATGGATTCCTTTAAGTGACATTTCATTATACATTGCCTGGCCAGGAAAAAAAAAAAAAGGTCACCATTTGGATTTAAATAAGCAAATACATAAGAGCCTTTGATTGGATAATTACTGCAGTGATTAATGTGTTTCAGCTGCCAACAATTCTTTTAAGCCTAACTGATGCAGTGAGTAGCTTCTCATTTCTAAAACAAAAATGTTGGGAGACATATCCCGTGCTCATGGAAAAGATGTTACTGCACATGAATCGATGCATCCATCATGTAGAGTGGTCACTGTACAAGCCTCTGGAGGCAGTGTTATGATCTGGGGTTGCTTCAGTTGGTCAGGTCGAGGTTCAGCAATGTTATGGGGCAATAAAATGAAGTCAGCTGACGACCTGAATGTACTGAATGACCAGATTATCACATCAATGGATTTTTTCTTCCATGATGGCACAAGCATAAAATTAGGCCTCAGATTGTTAAAGAATGGTTCAGGAAGCACGAGGAATCCTTTTCACACATGAATTGGCCACCACAGAGCCCTGACCTGAACCCTATTGAGAATCTTTGGGATGTGCTGGAGAAGACTTTACGTAGTGATTCCACTCCTCAACACAAGATCTCGGTGAAAAATTAATACAACTCTTGACAGAAATAAATGTTGTGATGTTGCATATGTTTATCGAAACAGTGCCATGGTGAATGTATGCTGTAATCAAAGCTAAAGGGAGTCCAACCAAATATTAGAGTATTTTTTTGGCAGGGCAGTGTATGCATATATTATTTTTACTTAATACTATTTTTAAAAAAAATTGTGTCTTTCTAGACTTAAATGCTTAAAATAAAAAAGTATCTGTTAATAGAACAATATTATTTCAAACAAATGTGAAATGTCTAGGTTTAATTATGATGTATTTAGTTTATTGTAATCATCTAATAGGAAATAGTAGATCAAGTTTACATTATCCAAGCTAGTTTCGCTTGCTATTTGTTCATTTTTGCCATGTATACTGCCCTTTACACAGCATGTGGTCTGCATGGGCTATATGAGGATTGGCTTAGGTCAGATTACTGAAAACACCAATGCTTACCTGAAAGTGTAGGTGATTTTCTTGCCACAGGGGATGACAGTCCTCAGATTTCCCAGTGCAGCAGAAACCTGCAGTCCAGCTCCTTCTAACACGACATCTGAAGTCGAGGGATAGCGGACTCCTCGGTTCAGACGGAGTACGAAGGAGAGCGTCTGACCATAGCTCAGAGCCTGGTTCCCCAGATACTGAGCTGAGCATGACACAGAATGGGAGGAAGAGAAAGCGCATTAAAATTTCTATTAAAAACACTTTATCATTCCAGTCATACTTATTACTTGTGAATAATTGTGATTAATTGAGTAAAACTTGGAACCTGGAGCAGAAAGGTAAACAGGCAGCACGTCTGAAGAGCTGACCTCAACGCTGTGGTGTGTTGGAGACCAGCGGAATTGTACCTGGGGTGGACTCACAGTCGGAGAAGTGATGACTCGCCAGCCTGCCATCCCTGTATTTAGACCACAAACCCTTTTCATAAAATATTCCTGAGTTTTGGTGGCTTGTTATGCAATTTAATCCATATAAACTCTGACTCACCTTGATCAAATGTTGAGATGATGTTGTAAACTGAGTAACCTTGTGCTGGGGAGCATTCATTTGAATGTCCATTACAGAAACAGCTTTTCTTCCTACACACAATTTAAAAAGTGTGTTCAGTGATAAACATAAAATGACAGGACTGCTTGAGTAATTGTATGAGTCATCTATTACTCACTGCTGTGGCTCACAACCGGTAAGTGTGATTGGAGATCCGTTAGTACAGCGGTCACACTGGGTCCCCTGCACACCTCGCTTGCATACACACTGACCCTGACTGTCACATCCTGGGCCCTCAGAGCCTAAAGAACATAAAACAGTTTTCTTTAAAGTCCCTGGCAACATGGTTAAAATATGTTTGTGGCAAAGATCAGTCAATTAAAATTCATTTAATTAACAAATGTGTGTGTGTGTGTGTGTGTGTGTGTGTGTTTATATACTCCTGAGGACCAAATGTCCCCACAAAGAGAGT
>JAOBRE010000001.1:11894830-11905465 GCA_027574745.1 Occidentarius platypogon
CGATGGGACCTCATATCATTAAAAGATTCAGAGAATCTGGAGAAATCTCTGTATGATCTTCAGGCCCTCAGACAACACTACATTAAAAGCAGACACGTCAAGTCAAGTTTATTTTTATAGTGCTTTTAACAACAGAAATTGTTGCAAAGCAACTTTACAAAATTTAAATGACTTTAAGCATGAGCTAATTTTATCCCTAATCTATCCCCAATAAGCAAGCCTGTGGTGATGGTGGCAAGAAAAAACTCCCTCAGACAACATGAGAAAGAAACCTTGAGAGGAACCAGACTGTATACGATATCGTCGAGGTATGTGGCTGCGTAGGTGGTGTGGGGGTGGAGGAACCTGTCCATAAGCCGCTGGAATGTAGCGGGCACCCCAAATAACCCAAAAGGCAGTGTGACAAACTGGTTTAAGCCAAACAGTGTGGAAAAGGCCGTTTTCTCCCAGGACAGAGGAGTCAAGGGGATCTGCCAATATCCCTTCATTAAATCCAGTGTTGAATAAAAGTGAGCAGTGCCTAATTGATTGAGCAGCTCGTCAACGTGAGGCATTGGGTATGCATCAAATTTAGACACCGCACTGACTTTCCTATAGTCCACACAGAACCAGACTGACCCATTGGTCTTGGGGACCAGGACCACTGGATTGCTCCAGTCACTGTGGGACTCCTCGATTATGCCCATTTTGAGCATGACCTCGAGTTCATCCCGGACCACCTTTTTTTTTGTGTTCGGGCAGGTGGTAAGGGCGGCTGCACACTACCACCCCTGGGGGCATCTCAATGTGGTGTTGTATGAGGTGGGTGCGGCCGGGCAGGGGCAAATACACATCGGAAAACTCTTTCTGCAACTGGGCTACCTCCGTGAGTTGGGCAGGGGAGACGTGGTCTACACAGGGGACCGGAGTGGTGGGCGATGCCAATTTCCTTTTTTGAACCTCTGGCCCCAGCTCCACCTTCTCTGGGTTACTGACACCAACGCCACAGGGACCTCCTCACTCCAACATTTTAATAGATTGAGGTGGTAAATATGCAATGCCCCACCCCTGTCCGTTCGCCTCACCTCATAGTCTAAGCCCTCGACTTGCCATGTGACCTCGAAGGGCCCTTGCCACTTGGCGATCAATTTGGAGCTCGATGTGGGCAGTAACACGAATACTTTGTCTCCCAGTGTGAACTCCCTAAGGCGCATGCCTGTCGTACAGTCGGACTTTACGTTCTTGTGCCTGCCGCAAATTCTCCTGGATTAAGTGCGTGAGTGTGTGGAGTTTGGCGCGCAGGTCGAGAACATATTGAATTTCGCTCTTACTAGGTAAAGGTCCCTCCTCCCAATTTTCATGTAGCACGTCCAAAATGCCACGCGGCTTACGCCCATATAATAGTTCAAACGGTAAAAAACCTGTGGAGGCTTGTGGGACCTCTCCGACTGCAAATAACAGGGGCTTGAGCCACTTATCCCGATTACATGCATCTTTGCTTATGAACTTCCAAATTATATTTTTGAGAGTCCGATTAAAACGTTTCACTAAGCCGTCAGTTTGTGGATGATAGACGCTGGTGTGGATAGGTTTAATCCCCAGTAGCCCATACAGCTCGCGCAGTGTGCGTGACATGAATGTAATGCCTTGGTCTGTCAGGATTTCTTTTGGAATCCCGACCCGGGAGATAAAGCGGAAGAATGCTTCTGCTATACTGCGTGCTGAGATATTGCAGAGACGCACTGATTCCGGATATCGCGTTGCATAGTCCACCAGAACTAAAATAAAGCGATATCCCCATGCTGACCAATCTAATGGACCAACAAGATCCATCCCAATTCTTTCAAAAGGGGTCTCAATTAAAGGGAGAGGGCGCAAAGGCGCTTTTGGAGTGGCTGCGGGATTTACTAATTGGCATTCGCGGCACGCCGCACACCACCAACGGATATCCCTGCAAATCCCTGGCCAATTATTTGGGCTAGTGTTTTATCCTGCCCTAAGTGTCCAACCATGGGATTAAAGTGAGCCGCCTGGAATACGAGTTCCCAGCGGCTCTTTGGAATTAATAACTGTGTGATCTTTTCACCAGTTTGAGTGTCCTGTGTCACTCTGTATAACCTATCCTTAATAATAGCAAAGTAGGGGAAGGCTGGCATTGCATTTGGCTGGAGAATTTGACCATCGATTACTCTCACTTGGTCAAATGCATGCTGCAGAGTCCCGTCTCATGACTGCTCTAATGGGAAATCCCCAAGGGATTCCCTGAGAGAGGGAGGAGGGGCGGGGTGCTCCTCACTCCATGTATCGCCCTGACGCTGTGCTGATGTAGACGGCTCTGTGACAGCTTCTCCCGCCAATGCTAGTCCAGGGTCTTCCCCAAATGGATTACTGCAGGACCCACTCCTTACTATGTGCATCATTAATTCCTTAAAACCCGGTCAATCATTCCCCAAAATTAGTGAGTGGGTGAGACGAGGGTTAACCACCGCCTTTACACTATGCTTTCCCCCTGAAATAGAATGTGGACGGACACTAAAGGGTAGTTGTGAACATCCCAGTGCACACACAACACCTTCACCATTCGTGCTGTCCCCAATGCCTCACCTTGCACCAGGCTTTGGTGGATTGAGGTCTGGTTACAGCCGGAATCCACCAAAGCCTGATACGTATCCCCTTGGACTGGTATTCGATACGCTCTGGCCCAATCGAGGGTGGTTTCTGGCGCATCGGGGACCTGGACCACCGCACCCACCTCCATCGTGGAGCACTGATGTCCTGGCTTCCTGCAGCGCCAGCACACCAGCCCAGGCTCTCCCTCTGCACCATTGTTACAGACATCACTCACCTGAGGGGGAGGAGACACAGACAAGGAAGGGGGAAACAGGAGGACACCGCAGGTGCGCCAGGCTGGCTGGGGGGGAGCCGGCCCCCACCTCCGCGGTGGGGGAATGGGGTGAGGACGGGAAGCAGAGGGAGAGGGGGAGAGAGAAGAGAAAGAAGGAGGCACGCCTTCCTGCCGTCAGAACTGCCACCATGTGGTCCTCTGCCAGCTCGATCGCCTGGTCCAGAGATGCTGGGCGATGACACTGGACCCACTCCGCCATTCCTTCTGGAAGTAGCGCGACGAATTGTTCCAGTGTCACCAGGTCGATCACTCCCTCGCCGTCGCAGTCGTCTGCCCTCAGCCACCTCCGGCAGGCGTCCCGGAGTTGCTGCCCGAACGTGAACGGCCGGCCAACCTTCTCCAAGCACAGCGAGCGGAAACACTGCCGCTGTTGCTTTGGGGAGCGGACGACATGCTGGAGGATGGCTCTCCATAGGTCCGCATACACGAGCCGGCTGTCGTCAGGGAGCTGCAGCGCGGCCAGCCGCGCCTTGCCCGTCAGCAGGGGAAGGAGGCACGCCGCACACTGGTCCACCGGCCAACCCCACACCTCCACTGCCGGCTCGAAGAGCGCGAGGAAGGCTTCTGGGTCATCGTGTGGACCCATCTTTGTTAGGGTGAGGTGGGGAGTGCGCTCCAGTGGCGGTCGTGGGCCCCACCGATGCGAGTAGGTGCCGGAACACCTGGCGGTTTTCCTGTTGGACCAGCACCAAGGCTTCGAACCGTTGTTCTTGCTCCTTCAGGAGGGCGACCAGCGCTTGGTGCTGGTTCTGCTGGGCTGTGGTGAGGGTATGGATGAGGTCCTTGAACAGTGAGGACTCCATGGGGCTGTTCCCTTCTGCACTCATCCTGGGTTTCAGCACCACTGTAGTGAGATTCAGGTGTGGGTGGAGCACAGAAGCATGGCAGGTAGCTATTTACATTGAAGAGGGGGTTTTATTTTACAGCTTTTCAGCATAGGGCTCCAAAAAACTCTCATTCTCTCACACACGCACACATACAGGCTGTCAATGAGCCCTCGGCGCTGACCGCCCCTTCTTGCTCTCCTTTTATCGGGCACGGTCACTGAAGGAGACACACAAACGCACGTTAATTGACAACAGGTGTAGTGACACGACCACTCACCTTCCCTGACTCCGCCCTCCATTCACAGACCACCGCTCGGCCACGCCCCCACTGCCACAAGCTCTTTCCTCTATTGCATGTTTGGTTATCATTTTATTAGCAAAACTACAAATTATTCTAAAAAGCATGGGCGGTGCCAGGGAGGGGCTTAGATGTGCTGTAGCTACCCCGAGGATAGCCACAGCACCCTATAAGCACCCCCAAGAAATGTCTGTGTTTTATTTTTAATGTGTGAATACTATAATTTTTAATTTGTAAATTAAATAAATACATTAATAAAACAAACCAATTTTTTTTAGATGAAAATACAGAAAGCCAACACAGGTCATTTGATTCAGCCAATGGGCACAGCACACGCTGAACTTTTGTCCTTGCTTTCACATCCTGTGAGTCAGGGCAAAAGTTTTTTTTTTTTTTGTAAATTAGCATTATCGCTATCATAATGGATCTTTTTTTACTTCACAAACATCCACCTGTGGCAAATCAATCAAACAGAGGCATTGTTTTATGAAGATATCCAAAGATAAGCGCATTATTTTTTCCACCTCTGTTGCCAATTATAAATTTAATTCTTTTTGCGGTTGAGGCACAAATTTTGACTTCTTATAGTTATTTCTATGCATTGCTCATTCATATAACAGGTCTATGGAATGGAATCCTGTTGGCTTATTAGTTGAGGTCTTGGTAACTGGCAGCATGGCTTTATCATCTCAGAATCTGAGGCTGAAATGGACACAAACCTCTGTCTGGTGCTGCTGCTTGTGTACAAGCCCTGGCCACGGCTGAATCGTGTGTGTAAAATTTTATATTCAGGTGTGTTTACATAGGCTAGCTTATGAACACATATACACATACAAGCACATATGCAGCACCACTCTGCAACAGTTAGAGTGCCATTCTGTGCTAAACACAAGGTGAGATATTCCGTTCACAGGATATACATGGTTCAGCTCACCATCTATATCCTGTGAGCTGAATAACTTGCCTTGTGTTTAGCACAGAATGGCATTGAACTGTTGCAGAGTGGTGCTGCATACATGCTTGTGTGTGTACACGTGTCAGGGGTATTGCAATAAGGGCACTCAGAGAGCACAGACCTCCAAGACCAAATGTTGCAACATTAGCAAATGTGAAGCTAAATTTGTCAAGCTGCCCTGTAAGTCAGATGTGTTCCAGAATTTAATGGGTTCTTCCTTGGCCTATGCTACACCTTTCTACCAAATTTCATGAAACTCAGGCTGGTAGCCTTTGCATAATTCTGCTTACAGTCAAACAAACAAACTGAAAGCATAACTTCCTTGGTGGAGGTAATTAAGCTGTAGCAATTGGCACATTAAATGGGAATCCCAAATTTCAGAGCACCCTCACTCAAAAGTAAACAACCCCATAGCAACAGCAAAAGAAAATCTCTGGCACTGCTCCTGCGTAAAAGTAAAAATGTTTCATGATATTTTTGCCTCCACCAGGTAAAATCTCTCTAGGTAAAGTTTAGGTCAAGTCATTTTTTGTATGTCTGATGTTGAACACTGTCTTTAAAATCGAACTCCTTACTTCTCTCTTTTTCTCTCCTGATATATTACCAAATAATAGAAAACTTCTGTTCCAGTTTCAGGCATATTCCTGCAACTTGCTCCCTGCTACTAATTCACTCCATATCTACCCCTCATCCCACCAGTCCTGCCAGCCCATATCTACTCCTCATCCCCCCTCGTCCTGCCACCCCACATCTACCACTCATCCAGCTGCATCCTGCCACCTTGCATCTAACCCTTGGCGATGAGGATCAGCAGCCCTTCTTCATCCCATCTGGCCAGGTATAAAACTGCTCCTATTCCAAACAAAGAGCTATTCAAGTCAAGATGTTGTAGTTTGTGGTGAGAATCAATTAATCTAATTCACTTCCATACAATTACAAATGAAACACACTTTGGGTACAAATTTGAGACCATCTCTATCTCTAACCTTTCAACTTGTGGATGGATGAACAAATGGATGAATTCCAGTTACTTTTGGGGGGAAAAACAGACTTTTCTTCATCAGCAGTTCTGTGCTTTACGGAGACGTGGCTGTGTGGATCGATACTAGACTCGGCACTGCAGCTGGCAGGCTTCCAACTCTTCAGAGCGGATCGTAACAGAACTCTCTGGCAAAACTAAAGGTGGAGGAATCTGTTTTTACACAAATAGTGGCTGGTGTAACAATGTGACTGATCCATCAACACTGCTCTCCTGATCTGGAATCTTTTTCATTAACTGCAAACCCTTTTACTCCCCCCCCCCCCAAAGCTCATCTCAGAGGCTGTATCTTCTGCAGAGGCCGTTGGCGTTCCCTTGCTTGGTCCCTGTTGGTCCTGGAAAGAGAAGTCCTGGAAAGAGAAGTCCTGGAACGACAAGAACCAGCGAGTAACACGAGTGTTGATGTCTTTGGTGGCTGCCATCCACTGGAGTGTGGCATGGTCAATGACTAATGTGAAATGACAGACAGACAGAAATAGTACTTCAGCTCAGTTACTGCCCACTTGATGGCAAGGGCTTCTCTCTCCACAGCAACATAGTTCCTTTCTTCTGGGAGTAGCTTGCGGCTAATGTATTGCCTGGGATGCTCTTTGCCCTCTACAACCTGTGACAGCATGGCACCCAGGCCTGTCTCCAAGGTGTCTGTCTGGACGATCAAGGGGAGATCATAGTCCAGGTTTCGGAGGACAGAGGCAGTGGTGAGGGCCTTTGTCAGGGCCTGGAATGCCTGTTCTGTCTGGCTGGTCCACTTTATCTTGCCTGGCTTCCCCTCTTCTTGGTCAGGTCTGAGAGGGGAGAGGCTAGAGAAGTTGGGTATGGATCTACAATAATACCCAGCTAACCCCCAAAAGGCACATACCTAGTGCTTGGTGGTGATTCTGCATGGCCTCAACCTTCTTTGGGGTAGCCCCACATGGGAGAACAGCAGAACCAGCTCCCGGACTATGTTTTTCTTTTTATCAAGCATGTTGTATTAGAGGTAGATTGCATAATGTAGGACAGGAAAAACAGTCTACATTTTCATTACAAAGAAAGAAAAAGGAATACAATAAAAAAAAAAAACAACAACAAACGTATCCCACCTAAATAAAGTACATATACCCTCTTTTCCGACCCACCCCTTTCTGCTCAGTCGATACATGTTGTGATGGAGAATTAAGGACAAAGGGTAAAAAAAATAAAGAGTGATAGCAGACAATCACTTATGCAAGGAAAGTCACCTATGGGTTATTTTTAAGGTAACAGATGAAGGGCAGCCAGATCCTGTTAAACTACAACTCTGTTCCTCAGAGCAAACCTTGTTTTTTCAAGGTGCAGAGTGTCGGCCATTTCTTTGAGCCACATCTTAAAAGTAGGAGCCTCCTTCTTCTTCCAGAATGTCAAAATCAGTTTTTTGGCTGTAATCAAGCCATAAGAAAGAAGTTGCTTTTGTGCTCTTCTCAGTACTGATGTGGAGTCTGAAGCTCCCAACACAATTAAGACAGGGTCAGGATCAAAGTGAATCATAAGAACGTCAGTGTGTGTTCTGAAATTTTTTGTCCAGAATCTCTCTATCCTAGGACAGAGAGCAAAGCAGTGGAGGTTGTTTGCCTCTGTTATATTGCATTTATCACATCATGAGGATATATCTGGAAACATTTTGTGGAGCTTTGATTTTGAGTAGTGAAGTCTATGGATGACACGAAACTGAATGAGACAGTGTCTCGAGTTGAAAGAGCAAGAACCTCTTTGAGGCTCTCTTCCCAGGTCTCATTGGGGATCTCTGTCCCCAGTTCATTTTCCCATGCAGTTTTGATTGCTGTCATAGAAAGGGGAGTAATGGAGTTTAATAAGTCATAGAAATGTGACACCTTTCTGTCAGAACCAGTATTCTGAAGACACCTGTCTAAAGCTGGGGGTGAGGCACTTTCAGAGGGTAAGTGGGTACAGACAGTTTCTGATCTGAAGAAACCTGAAAAAATTACTCCTAGGGAGTTTATAATGTTTCTTGCAACTGAGCAAAAGAGGCAAAAGTTCCATTCAAATAAAGGTCACCAATTGTGTAAATGCCCAGCATTCTCCATTGTAAGAATCCAGTGTCGAGCTGGGATGGTGGAAAAGGAGGATTCCCAGCTAAAGGGAACAGGAAAGAAAGTGAACTGATCCCAAAATGTGTCTTAATTTTCTTCCAAATTTTAACCATATTATTTATAACAATGCTTCCACCATAAACAGATTTGTCTAAGGCAACCGGGGACAGGATTACCACACCTAAACTATACGGACGACACTGCTCCAGCCAAGGGGGGACCTCAGCTGACTTATCTAACCACACTGAAATTATTTTAAGATTAAAAGACCAATAGTAGAGACAACAATCAGGGAGAGCTTGCCCACCAGATTGTTTTGGTTTGCAGAGATGAGCTTTTTTAATTCTATGACTTTTATAGTTCCAAATAAAGAGTAATCTAGATTAAATTTATCCAACGCTTTAAATAAGTAGGACCATTCCACCTGATCGAACACCTTTTCAGTGTCAGAGATAACCACGACGTTGCTCAGACTAGATTTGGGGCAATACATTATATTAAAAAAGACATCTGAAAGTTGGAGACAGTTTCTACCTGGAATAAATCCAGACTGATCCAGGTGAACCAGTGTGCCAATACATGTGTTGAGTCTGTTTGCCAGGAGTTTGGCTAGTATTTTCTGATTCACATTCAGGAGAGAGATAGGCCTGTATCCTCCAACCTCCTCCAGATCCCTGCCCCTTTTGGGAATAAGAGGACAGCCTCATTAAGCATTTGTGGCAGAGAGCCCTTTTCAAGAGCCTGAGAGAACATATTAAGCATATAAGCTGCAAGTGTGTCAGTAAATGTTTTGTACAGCTCAGAAGGCAGTCCATCGGGGCCAGGAGTTTTGCCTCCTTTCAGAATTTTCTTTCAACTCTTGAAGAGTGATGTCTTTGTTTAGGAAGACAAGCCTCCTGTGAGAGGGAGGGAAGATTGATACTTTCAATAAAGCTTTCCATATCATGGGGTCCCGCACTTGTTTTAGAAGTATAAAGGGTTTCAAAAAATTCCTTAATGCACTTGTTAATGTCTTTCACTGAGGTAAGAGAAGCTCCATATTTGGACCTGATTTTATGAATTGTGTGGTCATTTTTTAATTTGCGCAGTTGTCTGGCAAGCAGTTTTTGGGGTTTCTTGCCAAATTCAAAGTACTTCTGCTTTAAATAAAGAAATTATTTTGAAATCTTAGCTAAAACAATCTGATTATACTGAAGCCTCAACTCCAAGATTTGTTGATATTTGTCCAATGAGGGGTGATGTACATTCTCCTTGTCTAACTGATGAATTAATTCTTCCAGCTCTAGAAGCTTAGCTTTATTCAGTTTGTTCTTATGCCCCAGATAGGAAAATGATACAGCCCCTCAGATATGCCTTTAGAGTTTCCCCACAGTAAACAAGAAGAAATCTCTGGAGTGTTCTTGAATTCAAAAAATATTTTCATTTGCCCATTTAAACATTCACAGAATTTGGGGTTGTTTATAAGTTGGGGATTCATCCTCCATAATGGCCGAAAAGAACATAGACCACTTAGGTTAAGGGTAAAAGGGCTATGATCGAAAATCAATACCTCATGGTATTTATGGTTATGAATGTGGGGCAGTAACTTAGAAATCAACCAAGAAGTAGTCAATACGGGTTTAAACGTGATGTACACGTGAGCGAAAAGAATAGTCTCTTTCTGTGAGGTGGAAGAATCTCCATGCATCAGATAGGTTTCAGTTGTTAATATATGCTTTTAAGAAGTCCCTGGAATTAGAATGCGGGGCCTGCTTCTTAGAGGCACTATCCATATAAAGATCTAGAACACAATTTAAGTTTCCTCCAACAATGAGGTTTGTTCGAGATGTTGGTTATTATGGAAAACACAAAGGCATTCTAAAAAGGGCAGTATGGTCAAAATTAGGCCCATAAATATTAATCAAGGTTATTGGAACCGAGTGAATTTTCCCAGTGACAATAAGGTAGTGACCCTCCACAGCTGTTTTTGTCGATTGGTGTTGAAATAGAACCCCTTTGCGAATTAAAATAGATACACCTCTGGCTTTTGCGGAGAAGGATGAGTGACAAGTTTACCCAATCCACCTACTCCTTAGCTTAACGAGAAAGGACAATGGAAAGAGGCAAAGACGACTGCATTATCAGGACCAATATTAAATTCTGATTCTAAGCTCGACCATTATTCTGGAAAGAATATCACTATTACAAGTCTAAACACTCAACCTAATGCCCCGAATGAAATCATAATGCATTTTTCTAAAGTTGAGGGTGACTTTAAAACCCTTTCCAAAAAAATAGACCATCATCTACATCCCCTACCCTATATACCAAGTTTGAAGAGATATTGTGGGTCACATTTTTCAAGTTCTGCTACAGGAAACCAACCCTACTTCTTTACACTGACCTCAGCAGCCCATGGCATAAGCCCACTGGACCTTTGGTACAGGTGAGCTAAAAATTTAAATCTCACATTTCTTCGCCTCAGAAGGTACATACACATTACTTAATCAACACATATACCAACTTTCAAGACCATACCACTCAATTTTCAAGTTCTGCTCTGGAAACAAAACCTACCCCCCAT
>JAOBRE010000001.1:12591931-12601995 GCA_027574745.1 Occidentarius platypogon
GGTCTGTGAGAGCCAGAAATCTTGCTTGTTTGTAGGTGACCAAATACTTATTTTACCAAGGAATTTACCAATTAATTCATTAAAAATCCTACAATGTGATTTCCTGGATTCTTTCCCCCATTCTGTCTCTCATAGTTGAAGTGTACCTATGATGAAAATTACAGGCCTCTCATCTTTTTAAGTGGGGGAACTTGCACAATTGGTGGCTGACTAAATACTTTTTTGCCCCACTGTACACTACCACACACATAGGAGGTAGAGTAGTGGTATTGTTGCTGGGTGGGGGGATTGGGTAATTGAATTTAGCACTCAGTCAGGAGAGGTGGGACACTGAAGCACTGTGACAGGTGGGCAGTTACTTTAAGGTAGCTTTTATTTGAGCTTTTCAGCTTGAAATTTAAACTGTTCTCACACATGTGCGCGTACACACAAACACAGCAGGCAGGGAAGCTCTCTGTTTCCTCTCAACACAGAAGCCCCCTATTTCATGCCTTTGTTACCTCTATGTTGGATTATTGTAATGCTTTACTGTCTGGATGTTGCAGTAGGCATATAAACAAGCTACAGCTAGTCCAAAATGCAGCAGCAGGTGTCCTTATTGGAATGAGAAGATATAACCACATCACTCCTATCTTATCCACTCTGCATTGGCTCCCAATCAAATTTTGCATTCATTATAAAATCCTACTCTTGAGTGAAAAAGCACTGAATGGTCTCGTGCCACAGTATCTGAGCGAACTTCTGGTCTTATGACTCACCATGCCTACTTAGATCAAATGATGCAGACTATTTGCTGGTACCTCAAATAGTGAAGGCTACATCAGGGGGCAGAGCATTTTCTTACACAACCCCACAATTATCAAACAGCTTTCCAAGTAGTGTTCAGGACTCAGACACAGTTTCAATGTTTAAGTTTAGGCTGAAAACATATGTTTACTCAAGCCTTTTGCTAATTGGTTTTATTAGGTAAAGGAGCAGATCTGGTGGGTTTTCAGGCATAGAGTGTTTCAGTAAACTGAGATTTATGGATGCGGTTACCCCCTCCCACTCTCACATGTTCACTCAGGTTTGATGATGGTGGAGTGGCTGGCCATTTTATTTCCCAGGGCACCCTCATGACTGTGTTTCCTTCTGGCTCTGCCTTTTAGTTATGCTGTCATAGTTAGTCTTACCGGAGTCCCTGCTTGCACTCAGTGCACAATGGACACTGTACTTAACCATTAGGTGGTAACAGGCAGATCTAACAATCTGTTCTCGCTCTCTCTCATTACACATTTAATGCTGAGTTACCAGCGATGCTGGCCTCTCCTGCTCTTCAGACCTGCTTGGTCCATCTTGATGCCTTACTTCTGGGTGGAGTTCTCATCACATCACTCCTGTGGAGGATGGCTGTGAAATCCTATGGACTTTTGAGCTTGTCATGTGCTTACCTGCCCACATGATGTCGCCATTCTGCCATTGTGTGTTTCTGTTTACTTGCTTCCCTTTCCTTGGTTAATTATCTCTCTTCTGTGATTGGACATTGGACAATTGGTGTTGATGATCTGGCCTATTTAAGTTCCTGTTTTTTCCTTTGTCTTTGCTGAGTTTTCCTGAGAGACTCTGTGTGAGTACCCGTTCTTCTGTGCTGCTAAGTTCTTGTTTTGATTTTTGATTACTGCCTGCATTTTTGGGACTATGAAAAGCCTGTTTTTTTTCTGCCAAAATACCTTTTGTTGGAACTTTGCTTTTTGACTGAAGCTTTATGTTTGCCGTGGACTGCTGGCTGTGAACTTTGTTTTTGAACTCTGGGAACTTTCGTGGAACTCAAAGAACTGTATTTTGTATCCTGTGTTTTTGAAACAAGTAAAGAAACTTATCATTGGAACTCATTGCTTCTCTGCATATCTGTCCAAGGTCAACACCCCAACAAAATTCCTGACAACCTATTTTCTTTGTTTTGTTTTTAAACAGTACTGTATGCATACAAATCAGAATATTTCACCCATGAGCATCTATTTGGCAATGTCTCTAGTGTCCTGGAACAAGGATAAATATTCAGTACATTACTGTAAGCTAGATTTATAATTAGTATCATATCATTATCAGTATCAGCATGTTTAGTCATATTTGCGGTGTGAAAGCTAGTCGTGTACAGATGCTTTAATTGCAAATATCTCAAACATCCATTTTTTGAGCTCATCATTGTACTTAATTTCTATACTGTTGTATTATTTATTGCACATGACAAAGCAGAAAAAGCAAGTTCATAGTTAGAATATTTTATTAAGGAGTACAAAAATGTATTAAAAAGGAATTATACAGCACATTTAAGTCAAACTAGAGCTAAGTTAATTAGTTACATTAGTATCCAAGGTTATTCAACTGTAAGTTTCAAGCTATTACAGAGGCATATACAGTATTTCCACGGATCCATCTTTTTACCACATCATGTTTATCTTCAGTGCATGCATTTTCCATTCTCTGAGTAAACAGCATGAGCCAGGGATGAAGAGAATACACAATTTAATGTGTATCACTTACTGTCTCACAGATTAGTAAAGCATCTGTAGAAAGTATATTTGACATGATAACAAAATGAAGCCCATAATAAAGAAATGACAGCATTAATAATGAACTGGCTAGTTCATTTAATAATGATACTTGGATAATTAATCATTAATACCAAGTCTGAAATGTCAAGAGCACTGAGACACTTCTTAATTTGTTAGCCCACAAAGTCTCCAGCCAATGGATTGGAGTGAAATTGGAAAAGCCTTTGCCATAAGATGAACAAATAAGAAATGGATAGAAATGTGCTGCTGTCAGTGCTAATATGTTCTCAATTACATTCGTATTAAGAAAACAAATCTTCAATATTCTTAAGAAAGCCCAGTAAAATAGAAAAATTACACTTTCAAAAGTATGTGTATTTATTATTATTAAACTTAATAATTAGCCTGTGTGTAATATAAGTCTCTGATCCATTGTAGGGTGCCACTGACCATAGTCTTGTCAGTATTTGCCTAAACAGTATGTTCACTGAGCCTGTTGTGTGAGATGCTGCAGTGAATGACCAGATAAAGACGTTACAGTACAGCCAGTGAGAACAGGCTCATTAGAGAATGACTGGTCAATATGACGGGGGTCGCTGAACTGCATCATGAGAACAGGACTGAACAATTCTCCCTAATTGAAAACAAGATGTAATCTGTCATATTTTATTTTTATAGACGTATTATGAAACATTCTGTTATAATAATTAACTAATTCAGTGATAAGAGCAGAATGGGAACTGGTGTAAATCTATGGTTCAGCAACTATATTCTTCCTGACATTATCATTGATGTTCACATTCGATGGATAAGAATGAAGGAAGGCACAAAGCGCATGTTTCAAAATTTGTGTTAAAATAACATGGAACCTGTATTAAAAATAAGAATTCTCCCTATAAACAAAAGGAATACAACATGATGACCAAGACTTGTGGGTCTAAGAGAGAATAAAAAAAGAAAAACTATTTCTTTCACAATAATTAAACACAGACAGCAACAATGTGAATGTATCTGAAATTCCACAAAAAAGACAAATAATCATATACATAAATAAAAACATAAACCTATGAATGTAATATTATAAAAGGTGTACTTTCCTTAATACACCATTAAAAAGATATGAACAAATCATTAGTTATTCAGAATTTGACCATTAATTGATGATTTGTAAATGTGTGTTGTAAATGTTTGCCAAAGAATTACACACACATGTTGTAAACATTGAGCTTTAGATTTGCTACTGTAAAGTGGTCTGCATATAATTATTTTTCTTTATTAATTAATGTTTTAATAAATATGAGGACTTAGTAAAAGACCAATGTGAATAATTTTATGCAAATAATATTGAGATCGTATAGAGAAAATTGAGACACTTATTTACTGATAGATTACAAACCTTTAGAAGCATTTAACCATATATAAGCAGTGTTAGAACGCAGGCACTTATGGAGATATGCACTGAGGAAGGGCGAGCACAGACTGTCAACAAAGCCAAAACACTAATCAGAAATCGGAGTCGAGAAGGCAAGCACAGGCCGAGCGATCAGTGAACAACTTGGATTAGGAAAGACAAAGAGCAAAAACTGGAAACAGGAAGTGAATGGTAAGAAACATGAGAAACAGTCAGGAAAGATATAAGGCTTGGTATGTCCGGATAAGCAGGACGATACTTCACAGGGAAGTGAGTGTTTGGGGACTTTAAGTAGGGAGACTGGTGATTGAGGAAATGGGTGACAGCTGAGATTCAGTAAGCCGGAGATAGAGGGCACTGTGTGTCTGGGGAATTGTAGTCCATGTTTGTAGTCTCCTCAGCGGGTTTACTGACAGACCCCCCCCGAGGAGCTACCTTCAGGAGCTACATTCTTTCTTGGACAACCTCTACCTTTGGGTACTGGTTTGTCAGGGTGTTGGGCATAGAATTCCTGCTTTAACAGGGGAGCCAGGATGTCTTTGTTCTTGATCCAACTTTGTTCCTCTGGTCCATATCCCTCCCAATCAATTAGGTACTCGATCTGTCCTCCTCTTCGCCTTGAGTTGAGGATTTTGTTGACCTGATATATGGGTTCTCCCTCGAGGTCAAGAGTTGTGTGCTCCTGGGCCAGCGTGTTGCTGGCAAGAGGCCCAAAAATGGCAGGCTTAAGTTGGGATACGTGGAAGGTTGGAGCTACTTGGCTGTGAGGGGGTAATTCCAGGCAGTATGATACATCATTGATATGGCATACCACCTTGAATGGCCCAATGTAGTGGGGTTGGAGCTTTCTGCACATGTTTAGTGCTCTCAGGTTTTTTTGTGGCCACCCATACTCGGTCATCAGGGGAAAAGTTCGGAGTCTCACATCTATGTTTGTCTGCGTATTCCTTGTACTTGGCGCACACTGATTCAAGGCGCTGGTGAACCTCTTCCCAGATGGTTTGTCTGCATGAAAACCAGTCGTTGACTGCTTGCACTTGACAGGGCGTGTCATCCCAAGGGAACAGGGGTGGCTGGTAGCTGAGTATACACTGGAAAGGTGTTAACTGGTAGCTGAGTGTTTTAGCAAGTTCTGTGCATACTCGGCCCAAGGGAGAAAGCACACCCAGTCCCCCTAGTTATGCATGCAGTATGTCCTCAGGAAGCAGCTGATCTCCTGATTTGCTCTTTCTATTTGGCCATTAGACTGGGGATGATAGCTGGAGGTGAGACTTACCGATACTCCCAATCTTTCCATGAAGTTGGACCAGAAACGTGAGATGAACTGGGGACCCTGGTCGCTAACTATGTCCTCAGGGATGCCATAGTACCTAGAGACTTGTTGAAATAGCAATTCCATGGTTTGTGCAGCCGTGGGGATGCCTGGCAGGGGGATGAGCTTGAGAGCCTTGGAGAAATGGTCAATGGTCACCATGATGGTTGTATTGCCTTGGGAGGGAGGTAAGTCTGTGATGAAGTCTATGGCTAAGTGTGCCCAGGGCCTTTGAAGAACCAGAAGGGTGCATAACTTGCCGGCGGGGGGGTGCCTAGGGACCTTTGCTTGAGCACATTCCAAACATGAAGCAATAAACTGGTTAATCTCCGGGATCATGTTTTCCCACCAATACTTAATTCTTAGCATTTGGTGGGTGCGTTGACTGCCTGGGTGTCCCATAGCTGGAAATGAGTGTGCCCAGGTGATTAGTCAGCTATGAAGATGCTTGCGTACATAGAGGAGGCCTGGCGAGAGATGGATAGGACAGGCCCTGGGCTGAGAGTTCTTTATCTCCATGTCCAGTTCCCAGGTAATATGCCTTATGAAGCACTGTGGAGGAAGGACAGGCTGAGTGGATGAGTTGTGCTGTGATGGGCCAAACATTCTGGATAAGGTGTCTGTTTTAGTGTTCTTGGAACCCGGGCGGAATTAAATAGTGAAATTGAACCATGTAAAGAATAGAGCCCACCTGGCCTGACATGGCTTTAATCATTTGGCTTTCTGGAGATATTCCAAGTTCTAATGGTCAGTGAGGATAACAAAAGGGTGATTGGCTCCCTCTAGCCAATGTCTCCACTCCTCGAGGGCTAGTTTAATGGCAAGCAATTCTCTCTTTCCCACATTGTAATTCCTCTCCGCTGATGACAATTTTGTCAAAAAGAAAGCCACAGGATGTAACCTCTGTTTCTTCCCCAAACATTGGGAGAGGATGGCCCCTACGCCCATGTCCAATGTATCCACTTCTACAATGAATGGCTTGGTGGGATTGGGATGTTGAAGTATTGGGGCTGAGGTGAAGGCTGACTTGAGCTTCCTGAAGGCTTCCTCTGCCGCTGAGTTCCAGCATAGGTGCTTGGGGCCCTTCTTCAGCAAAGCGGTTAGTGGTGCCGCCAGAGAACTGAACCCTCAGATGAATCGGTGGTAGAAGTTGGTGAAGCCCAAGAACCTTTGAAGCTCCTTGATTGAGCTGGGGATAGGCCAGAACGTGATGACTGATACCTTGGATGAATCCATGCTTACACCTTCAGCACTGATGACGTAGCCGAGGAACGAGATCTTGTTCTTATGAAATTCACATTTGTCTGCTTTTACGTACAGGTGGTTCTCCAATAGATGCTGGAGAATGGTTCTGACATGTACCAAGTGGCTTGTGATTTTTGTGGAGTAAATCAAGATGCCATCAATGTAGGCTATGGCATATTTCCCCAGCATGTCCTGTAGCACATCATTAATCAGGCACTGGAACATGCTGGGAGCCGAAGAAAGGCCATATGGCATTACCTGGTATTCGAAGTGCCCCATGGTTGTACTGAAGGCCATTTCCCATTCATCACCTTTACAGATCCGGATCAGGTTGTAGGCACTGCACAGGTCTAGCTTGGAAAAGATTTGTGCGGCTCTGAGTTGCTCTAATGCCAACGGGACCAGGGGAAGAGGATAGGGATATTTCACCATGACCTGATTAAGACCTTGGTAATCAATACAAGGCCTGAGTCCACCCCTTCATTTCTCTATGAAAAAAAAAAGGCTGACGCAGGAGACTTGGAAGGGCGGATATACCCTTGCTTCAGGGCCTCCTGAATGTACTCCTCCATGGCATTCTGTTCCTTCAGAGACAAGGGGTAGATATGTCCACAGGGAGGAGACATACAAGGCAGCTAGTCGACAGTGCAGTCATATGGCCGGTGTGGGGGTAGCCCACAGGCCTTCCCCTTACTGAAGGCCTCGGATAGGTCCTGATAGCATTCAGGCACATTTTCTATGGAGTCTGGTTGAGGACTTTCTATGGATGTGGATGACACTAGGACTTGGGGATGAGAAATGCAGATCTTGAAACATGTGGAGGACCACTGTAGAATTTCCTTACTCTGCCAAGAGATCAGAGGGTTGTGCAGCTGTAGCCAGGGATACACAAGGACTATGTCATGGTTGACGGCGGTGGTAACATACAAGGAGATGTCCTCTTTGTGTAACACTCCCACTTGTAGCTGGATGGGTTGAATGCGTGTTGTGATGAGTCCATGGTCTATAGGTCCTCCGTCGATGGCTTTAGTACTGAGCATGCTGTGCAGAGGAGTGGTTGGCAGGTTGTGCTTCTGTATGATGACCTGGTTAATGAAGTTCCCTTCTGCCCCTGAGTCAATGAAAGCAGAAAGAGTATAGGTGGTGGATGCTACCCTTAGCATTACAGGAATCTCAAAGGACTTAGATTTAACTACTCTCACCGGGAATGTAGATCCTGCTGGTGTCTCTGCTGGAGAGTTACAGACAGGGCGAATTGGACAATGTTGGATGTCATGTTTGGTGCTCCCACAGTAGATATACAAGTCCTCCCGACACCGCTTAGCCCACTCGGCCTGGGTTAGCTTGGCATGGGATACTTCCATAGGCATGTTGTCCACAGAGGGGTGCAATGACTTGGGACAGTCGTGGAGAGAGGGTCGGTGCTTTAGTAGTTGGTCAATGTGGATGGCTAAATCAATGAGGGCATCCAAGGTGAGATTCTTGTCTCTGCAGGCTAGTTCACTGACCACTTCAGGACGCAGACCATGACGGAACACTGCCTTGAGGGCTGGGTCATTCCACCCACTAGCAGCTGCTAATGTCCGAAAGTCCTGAGCATACTCTGCCACACTTCTTGAGCCTTGGGAACTGGCGAGCAGACTTTCACCAACCTCAATCCCCTCTGGTTCGTGATCGAGGACTCGCTTGAACAAGGATAGGAAGTGCTCATATGAAGTGGTCAGCTCACCACCCTTGTTCCAAACTGCAGTAGCCAAGTGGAGCACTTTGCCAGAGAGAAAGGTTAGGAATTTAGCTATTTTATGCTCCTCAGATAAGATAGGCATGGTGGCAAAATACATAGAACATTGGAGAAGGAAACCTTTACAGGCGATAGTTTCTCCAGTGAATTTCTCCGGAGCTGTGAGCTGTAGCGCTGAGCTGGGATGAGGCTCGGAGCATGCTTGGAGAGCCTGTGACATCACAGTTGCAAGCTGTGTCATCCAGGTGTTGAGATCGGCGAGCATCTGTTGATGTTCTCCAAGCAAACGCCCCTGTGCATTCAAAGCAGTCTGCTTCATATCCTCCACGACCTCCATGTAGGCAAAGTATCCTGTTAGAACACAGGCACTTACGGAGATATGCGCCGAGGAAGGGTGAGCGCAGACTGTCAACAAAGCCAAAACACTAATCCGAAATCGGAGTCGAGAAGGCAAGCACGGGTTGGGTGATTGGCAAACAACTTGCATTAGGAAAGACAAAGAGCGAAAACTGGAAATAGGAAGCGAAAGTTCAGAAACACGAGAAACAGTCAGGAAAGATACAAGGCTTGGTATGTCTGGATAAGCAGAACGATGCTTCGCAGGGAAGTGAGTGTTTGGGGAGTTTAAGTAGGGAGACCGGTGATTGAGGAAATAAGTGACAGCTGAGATTCAGTAAGCCGGAGATAGAGGGCACTGTGTGTCTGGGGAATTGTAGTCCATGTTTGTAGTCTCCTCAGCGGGTTTACTGACAAGCAGCTTTTACTTTAGGCACTGCAAAATTATCTGTAACTATTTATAATTTTAAACATTTATTAGCAAGAAATTTAGTTCCGTACATATAACCATAGGATACAAAATTTTATACCACAGTGATGAGTTCTGATTGGTCAGAAGTTGCTGATTTATTTTCTATAACAGCAGCTCTGACAGTAGCAAAGCAAATCACATGTTTATATAAATGCACTCTTTTGTAATGCATTAATGTTTCTATAATAACAGCTATTTTACAGGGATGGTAGATGCTTCACATAATCGAAGACTTAAAAGTAAACCAACTTAAAATGTGTGTTTATTTAACAAAGAAAAATGTGTAATCTTTAATACGATGAAGATTTCTGTAAGGAGACATTTTTTAAACATTTATGGAAGGAGTCTAGAGTGTCAGCACTAACAGTCAATAAGTTTTCAGCAATGGGAAAGTCTTCAGGACAGAGGAGTTTGCATTTTCTGATTTCTTACTAACATTACAAGCTGTGTTTTTTTGTTTTATTAACTTCAAGAAAGAGAAACAAATAGGGTAAGAGAGAACTAATTTGTTTCACAGACATTTCACAATGTTAAACATAACTACATATAAACATAAACATTTGTACAGGGTGTTTCAAAAAATTATATAATTTCACAATTGAATAACTTTGCCAATTCTCGTTGAGTTGACCTCAAATTTTAACGGCATGTGTGGAAACGGGTCAAAAATTTATGCTTAATTTTTTTTGTTTTTATCTTTTTAGGTATAGAAATGCCATTCACTGGAAAAGAAAAGGTGTTTTGTGTATTAGAGTATGCTCAAACACAGTCAAACAAGACTGTGAAGCGTGCATTTATGAGAGAATTCTCTAAAAATGCACCAACTACAATACAGATTTGGACATGGCACAAAAAGTCTGTGTGTGTCTGTGTGTCTGTGTCTCAGGCGGCGCACATATTGTAAATCTGTGAAATCGTTCATGAAATCCACATACCTTTGAATTTCCCAGTCAAATTTTGAGCAATACATCTTATATTGCTCAACATTAACCCTGTTGAGTTTCATTTGCCGA
>JAOBRE010000001.1:13657325-13669610 GCA_027574745.1 Occidentarius platypogon
TCGGGCCCAGAGAAGGTGGCGGTGTTTCTGGATATTGTTTATATCTGGTTTTAACTTGCATTTGTGGATGCAGTAATTAACTGTTTTCACAGATGATGGTTTTCTGAAGTGCTCCTGAGCCCATACTGTGACTTCCACTACAGACACGTGTCTGTTTTTAATGCCTGAGGGCCTGCAGATCACAGGCATCCAATGTCAATCTTCAGCCTTGTCTCTTGCATACAGAGATTTCTCCAGATTCTCTGAATCTTATAAAGATATTATGTACCATAGATGATGTGATCCTCAAATTCTTTGCAATTTTACATTGAGGAACATTATTCTTAAATTGCTGCACTGTTTGCCCACGCAGTCTTTCACAGAGCGATGACCTCTTTCCCATCTTTACTTCTGAAAGACCCAGCCTTTCTGGGATGCTCTTTTTATACCCAATCATGTTACTGACCTGTTGCCAATTAAACAAGTTAGATTTTTTTCACATTACACAAGTTTTTCAGTCTTTTGTTGGCCCTGTCCCAACTTTTCTGAAACGTGTTGACATCAAATTCAAAATGAGCATATAGTTTTCAAAAATCAATAAAATTTCTCAGTTTCAACTTTTGATATGTTGTCTTTGTACTATTTTCAATGAAATATAGGGTTTCCATGATTTGCAAATCATCATATTCTGTTTTTATTCGTTTTACACAGTGTCCCAACTTCTTTGCAATTGGGGTTGTATATGAGCATCCTCTAGGCAAGCAATGAATTAATTATTACTATAGAACAGGGATGGCAATAATAACCTGTTATTTGAATTACAGCCTGCACTACTGTCAGAGCTGCTGTCTTAGAAAATTAATCAACACCTTCTGACCAATCAAAATTGAAGCTTTTCAGCATTGTGGATTGACCAGCAAATGAGGAAAAAAAAAAAAAAATCTACTGAGATGGATCGAAGGAAAACTGGCTTCTTTACATTGTGTATAAAATGTTTGTTTTTTTTTGTACTCCTTGGAGAAACTTTGTCTAATCCTCTCCAAAGCTGTTAGAGATAATTTAAGACTAAAGCTCACAAAAAGTTACATCACATGGAATTTTGATTTTCGAAAGCATTTCACCAAAACAGCCTATCGAAATTGCTGTCGAAGCGGTCAAACAGGAAGTGAGCCCATATCTCAGCAACACTTTGAGGCACCTACACCAAACTTGGTGGACGGGCTCAAAACCTCACCCAAAAGGAGTACCAAAAAAAAAAAGTTAGCCCATTTTATCACTCAGGGGTGCTATAGTAAGAGAAACCATCTTTTTGCTCATCATGTCTTTGGTCTAAAATCATGACTGTCGCTTGAAGTCATGTGTGTGTTTGTTTTTGGGGTTTTTTTTCAACCTGAGCTCTGGACATGGTGCTATTCCTTGTTCCGTAATCATATTTTATGATGAAACTGCCAAACAGGAAGTGAGACTATTTCTCAGTAATACTTTAATGTATCTCCACCAAACTTGGTGCAACGACTCAAGCCAACTGCGATAGAATGAAGGGGATCCCACATACTGGAGATGCAATTGTATAATATACAAATGAGCTGCAAAGAAACAAAAATATGCTAATAATTGCTGCAAATCATTGTGCAAATCTCTGGAAGTGTCCTGGAGTGATGAACACCGTTCTTCCAAAAGATGTTTTGAAGATGGAAGATGGTGTTGTTCCAACACACCACTCCAAAATCTCCCATAGTTGTTCGATTAGGTTGAGATCTGGTGACTGAAGGCCACAGCATTATCTACTTTCGCATACCCATAATGCCTTGCACCTTGGGGGTAACCAGGCGACCAAGTCACATAACTGCAGTCATTTCTTCAAATTAACATAGAGAAAAACGATTTTTGCTGTGCACCAACTAGTTCAAATAACTGTAAAAGGAATCCTGATTTCAAGTTTTATACAATACCTAAAGAGGCTAAGCGTCGAAAAGCATGGTTGGACAGAATTCGCCGTCAAAATTTTACACTGACAGACAACACGTGACTGTGTTCTGCAAGTGGTGCAGTAAAGTCTGATGATCCAAGGTCACAAAACCTACAACCCCTTGGTCTTTGTGTTTAGTCATAAAAAGTGCGAAAACCGAAAAAACAAGGACAAGTCAACAGAAACGGGTGGACAAAGTACCCAACTTCAATACTTAAGTCAAAGTACAGATCCCACTGGTCAAATGTTACTCCGATAAAAGTGAAAAAGTTGTACAGTCAAATTTTTACTTAAGTACTTGCTTTTAAAAATACTTAAGTATTAAAAAGTACATTTTCTGTCAACAGATTGTTGTATTATTGACATAACGCTTATAATACCTCATGCCTCTGAAGCAACCTACTAGATTATTTTGTGAATTCACAAAATAAATGCATGTTGTGCCATCATGGTGGTTTAATATTAAGTTAGCTAGGTCAGTGACACTCCACCTGACATGCTAGCAAACGCTTTTCAAACTCAAAATCATACTGGGTAGCTAACGTTACTAGAAAAGAAATATTTCTATATTCTGTTTATTTGGTAAGATTATGCTAAAACATATTTCTGAAAGGACTTCAGATAAGTTAATGTTATTCATGTTAGCGTAACTCTGTTTTTACATGCTAACTAACAGTGTCCAAGTTAACTAGCTATGCATTAACGTTAGCCATGGGCAAGGCTAAGGCAACTTGGCGGGCAAATCCATTTGACTAACCAGACTGCATAGCTGTTGCAATGTTACCGCTAGCTCTAAAAGCACAGACAACTTCATTACAAGCTTTCTCTTGGAATAAAACGTTTACATACCTCAATATACTTCCGCAGGTTGGACGGCAAGATTTTGTAGGCTGTGACGTGGTTCGTTTTAGGCAAACAAAGCAAATATTTAAAGTGAAATGAATCTTTAATCCTTTCAGAAAACTGAAACATGGGTTCTATGTAAAGCCACGGGTGCGTGCGTTCCCCAGAAGAACCGCCTCCTTCCATTCTGCCATCAACTGATCGAGTTCAAATAACACTGCTGAGAAAATCATTGAACTTTATTTTATACGGTCAATGGACGTGACGTGACCCTAGTGATTACTGATTGGTTGTCTCCGTGTCACCTGTGGAAAAAAAAATATCAATCGCGTTTTAGAAAAGAAAAGAAAAAAAAAAACATCCACTTTCAAAGCTGCTTCATACTAATGAGTAATGAGGACCTTGATAGAAATGTAGTGGAGTAAAAAGTACAATATTTGTCTTTCAAATGTAGAAGTTAAAGTCATAAGTCCCCCCCCCAAAAAAAAATAATACAGATACTCAAAAAGTGTACTTAAGTACAGTACTCAAGTAAATGTACTTCGTTACTGTCCACCTCTGCAAGTCAAAGAACTGAAAAGGACAACTTTGTTTTGGGAGTTGATCCTTCAAGAAAATGCAAACGATGCAACGCAAGTAAGCTTACATGTCCTTCCCATTTTATTGTTTATGTAGGTAGATCAAATGTAGTATTTGACCCTGTAGTCCTAACAGCCCAAAGATTGTCGTAATCTGGAAGCATATGAGCTTGAGGAAAATCAGAGTGAAGGAAATCAAAATCAACTTAAACTTCACAGTTCTGCTGTGTGTACAGTACTTCCTTGACTGGCTTGTGTTCCCATGCACGAAACATTTTGTATTTTCTTACGGCTTTCTCGTCGTAACCAGAACCCAGCAAAAATGATTTCGCTGTGGATTTTTATATGATCAGTGTTGATCTTTCTCAGCTCTTCTGCCAATCTTTTAATTCATGCAGATAAGTAATTGTTGGAACCTCCATGTTGACAGACGAAGAAGGCTGCTGAGTCACGGTCACCCGAAGTAGAGATGTTCAAAGCGTTCGAGATGATATTTACAAGTGCTTTTTTAAAAATGGATTTCTTGAAGTCCACAGAAAAGGCTTTGCAGATTTCTTTAAGCTTTGGTTTAGTTAGTTTTGACACTTCTTTGAAAGTTTTCGGGAGATTTAAATTCGAAAGATTACGGTCAGTGTGCGACGCCATGTTGTTTTAGTTTGGTTACCCCCCAAGGCAAAGCATTATGGGTAATGTGAAAGTAATCAATATGATTTGATCAACATTAAATAATGTAAAGCATTCAGTGAGGCCTTGTCTCATGTAGATGGAGGCGGGTTTATCCTGGAAGTGACACTCCGATCAGGATAGAAATGTTGCATCATAGGATAAAGGTGTTCAATCAGGATATGTTTTTATTGATTTAACGCGACTCTTCCCTCTGAATGAATCCAAACCATGGCAGCAAAAACACCCTCCGCATAACAAAGCCACCTTTTTTCCCCTTTATCTGTCGTTTAATATAAGGTATAGATCTGACTTGTCTTGAAATCAGACTGAAATGCCCTCAAATAGTAGGAGTCCTTAGAGATTTATACACTAGCACAAATGTGTACATCAAAGGTTCCACCAGACTGTTTGATACTCGGGTCGGATGTAGACAAGGCACCCTGGAGTCTCCGACTCTTTTCAATATGTACATGGACTTTGTGGTTAGGATTGCTCATCATGAAGTGGAGAGGTTATATCCAAAGACAGGCTTTAAAATCAAGTACTGCATTCCTAACAAGGAAAACACAAGAGCAAATGGGGAGAACAGAATAAAGGAGCTTCTATATGCAGACGATCAAGCCAATTGAGGAAATACAAACCATCCTCCGGATTTATGACAACACGTATACTCGGTTTGGACTGAAAATATCATACACCAAAACAGAAACGATGGCCTTTAATATCGATGAAGCCGTCAAGAACCAAGAGAGCCTCGTCTATGTAAACGGCACTAAAATAAAGAACGTCTTTAGTCTTTATTTATTTATTTGTCCGCAATAGGAAAACTTTGTTTTCACTGACCACACAAGCCTCACAACATATATACACACAGCTATCAGTTAACTACCCACCACCATTTCATCCACATGTCCAGCCGAACCCACATAGTTATTTACAACACATATACATCAAAACTTGCATAGAAACAACAGAAAACAGAAAAAAAAACCATCAACAGCTCTCGCAGTGTGGAATGGAATGAGGAATGAGGGGAAACACAGTGATCAATCACCGCTGAGTCCTGGTATTCAAGGCTGCAATTGCTGAGGGGACAAAGCTTTTTCCAAAGCGTGCCCGCTTCCACGCCATCGCCCTATACCTGCGTCCTGATGGGAGCAGAGTGAAACAGGGGTTGAGGGGGTGGGTGGGGTCATGTGCAATGATCTGTGCTCTGTTCTTGGTGAGTTTACTGTTAAGGTCTGAGAGATTAGGGGTGGTGAGGCCTATTGCTTTGGCTGCAGTGTGAGTGATCCGTGTAAGTTTGTTTCTATTGGCAGCAGTTAGCATGTTGAAAAAGCATGGAAGACAGTAGAGGAGAATGGGCTGAACTATACTTTTGTACAGAAGGAGGAGGTAACGGGGGGCAACAGAAAGTGCTCTGAGTTTCCGGATGGCGTGGAGTCGCTGTTGACTGCGTTTGTGTATGTCACTGGTGTGTTGCTCAAAACTAAGTTTATTGTCCAGGGTGAATCCAAGATATTTGAAACAGTCCACAAATTCCACTGTTCCGTTGTTGATGCAGGTGGGGTTGTGGGTTATGTCGGATGGTGTTCTGGTGTTGGTGATGACAAGTTCCTTTGTTTTACTGATGTTAAGCTGAAGGTAGTTGTCAGTGCACCATTGTGTGAGGTGGGAGATGGAGTCTTGGTATGCGGAAATGGAGTTATTATCATTAAGAAGTGCAAGCACAGCAGTGTCATCAGAGTATTTGAAGTATGTGGTGATGGGTGTGGGACTGACGCAGTCATTGGTGTAGAGGGTGAAGAGGAAAGGGCTTAGGACACACCCCTGTGGGGCACCAGTGTTGATTGTGGTGAGTGGTGATGTGACTGTACTTATCTTGACAGCTTGTGGTCTGTCACTGAGGAAGCTGTGGATCCAGTGGATGAGGGCTGGGGGGACGTGCAGGTGGTGAAGTTTGTTGATCATCAGGTGGCGTTGGATGGTGTTGAAAGCAGAGCTGAAGTCAATGAAGAGTAGCCTGGTGAAGTTGCCTGGTGTTTCAAGGTGTTGGAGGAGGGAGTGGAGGAGACATGCCACAGCATCCTCCGTCCCTCTTCTTGCCTTGTAAGCAAACTGATAACGGTCCAGTAGTGGGTTGACAACTGGGAGGAGGGTTCTGAGAATGAGTTTTTCCAGGCATTTCATGATAATTGAGGTGAGTGCAACTGGCCGGTAGTGATTGAGTTCAGAGGGGCGGGGTTTCTTGGGTATTGGTATGATGGTGGATGTCTTCCACAGCACCGGTACCGTGGCAGTTCTATATGACTCAGCAAAGAGTGCGTAGATGATGGGGGAGAGCTCAGCTGCACAGTCCTTGAGCACCCGGGCAAGAATGCCATCTGGCCCCGGTGCTTTCCCAGGCTTGCATCTCCTCAGTTGCTGACGCACGTCCTCACTTGTAAAGGGGATCTGGGGGTCTGGGTCCAGGATGGGAATAGCCGCCAGTAAAGTCCTACAAGTATCTGAGTGGTCCACCGTGTCGAATCTGGAGTAGAAAATGTTTAATTCTATGACAAAAGAGCTGGGGTCTGATACTTCTGTTTTATGTTTACTGTTTAATCCTGTGAGTGTCCTTATTTTTTGAAAAGCCTGTTTTGTGTTCATGGTGCTGAATTCATGTTCTAGTCTGTCTTTGTATTTGAGTTTAGCCTTGAAAATGTCATTTTTAATTTGCCGGTTTATGTCTTTGAGTGTGGTCCAGTCCTGCCTCTTGAAGGCCTCCCGCTTTTCCCTCATTCTGAGTTTAATGTGTTTAGTGATCCAGGGTTTAGAGTTCGGAAATTTCTTGATGGTCTTTGTTGGTATGATTGTGTCAACACAGAATTGAATATAATCCGTGATGACGGAGACCTTTTCCTCCAGATTCCCCTCAAAAACATTCCAATCCGTGCATGCAAAGCAGCCTTGTAGCTCTGCAATGGCGTCCTCCGACCACTGTTTGGCGCTGTGGATCTCAGGTTTCTCTCGTTTCAGGGCCTGTCTGTAGAGCGGAAGTAGTGTAATGACGTTATGATCTGCGAAACCGAGTGGCGGGTAAGCACGGGAGGTGTAAGCGTTGTTAATATTCCCATAACACAGGTCCAGTGTGTTCTTCCTCCTAGTTGGAATGTCCACATATTGTTGGAAGGAGGGTAGTGAGCCGTCGAGCCTGCAGCTGTTGAAATCGCCCATAATGAGCACCGGAGCATCGGGGTACTTCGCCTGCATGCCGGTGATGGTGCTAGCAACTAGCTCAGCTGCTGCTGTGACGTTTGCACTGGGCGAAATGTAAACACAACTGACGACTATGGTGGGAAATTCCCTGGGGAGGTGGAAGGGGCGCATGGACAGTGTCAGCATCTCCAGGTTCGGTGTACATACCTGGTCATGGACTTTGATGTTGTTGCACCATCTGTTGTTGACATACATGCAGACACCTCCACCCCGCTCCTTGCCTGAGTTCCTAGTCCGGTCCGCCCTAAAAATGGCGAAGCCGTCGAGCTGTACCTCAGTGTCAGGAACGGTCTCATTCAGCCAGGTCTCCGTTAGTGCTAGGATACCGGCTTCTTTGTAAGACCTCTCCCCTCTGCATTTGGCATGGAGTATATCAGCCTTGCTCCGGAGGGACTGCACATTGGCCAGGATGATGGATGGTAGCGGAGGTCTAAAGGGTCGGTTCCTCAGCCGGGTGCGAACACCTCCCCTCCTACCTCTCTTCCTCCATCGGATTTCTGGCGGGAGGGGTACTGATGGTTTCATCCTGCCGAGCGTGGACATCCGGAGTTGTAGCAGGTCTTCCCTGGTGTAGGTAAGTCCCCTGGTGTTAGGTTGCTCCTGTAGCCATGCACAGTTCTCACCGGCGATGATCCATCCGATGATAAGTAATATCCAGATTGTTTTGAATACCTCATTCCTCATAGCAATGTTTGTAGCTGGATGTTCTAAGGACACTGACACAGGACTATAAATAACATCGACTGACAAGACTAGACAAGTTTTACGAGACCGAGACTAGACCGTAAAACAAACAGAGGCAGACAGGCGTGCGGGCAGTGTCGTCGCAGCATGCGCCATAGTCTCCAAGGACCTCACAGATCTCACAGACTGGAGAATGTCAAGTAATAGGTGTCTCTGACAGCTTAGTTACCCAAATGTGCTGCATCACACAATTAACCAGGACAAGAAGGTCTTATACTCACCTACTACTGAGTATCTATGTATGTACAATACTTTCTGAGCAGTAGCCGAGTACTTTAACTATTAAGTGTCATGTATCAATATTAATCCTTATACCATCTCTAATCCACCTGAAAACAAGGTAATTAATTGTTATTTCAAAAAAGGAAATGTACATTATCAATCAAAAGTTTGGACACTAATTTTTCTTTATTTTTATTAATTAAACCACGTCATGTCTTAAAGTAATGATGGACTGTCATTTCTCTTAGTTGAGCAGTTCTTGACATAATATGGATTACTACAGTTGTGAAATAGGGCTATTTACTGTATTTTTATTATTTACTATTTACCGTTTGATCTCAAACACATTAAGCAAGCAAGAAATTGCACAAATTAACTTTTGATGAGACACAACTGTTAATTGAAAAGCATTCCAGGTGACTACCTCACGAAGCTGGTTAAGATAATGCCAATAGTGTGCAAAGCATCAAGCTACTTTGACGAATTTAAAATATGAAACATTTATTTTTTTAACACTTTTTTGTTTACCACATAATTCCATATATGTTCCATATGTTATTTCATAGTTTTGATTTGTTTAGTATTGTTCTACATTGTAGAAAATACTCAAAATACAGAAAAACCTACGAATAAGCAAGTGTATCCAAACATTTGACTGGTGTTGTATCTCGGGGAATATCATAAATGCTAGCTCTCTCAATTCACAAACAGCTTTACACTGGAGAATGAGCAGCCTAGTTTTCACCTTTTGACACATGGGAGAGGTGTTAACGGATTCATAGCCAAATCCTCTTGTTTCTCGAGACTCTATACATCAATGCCTTCTGTTTGCAATCTCCTCTGAGCCATGTGTAGACTGAGTTCAAATAATCACAAAGCAGAATCATGTTTGCTTCCTCTCTTACCTTGCAAAGCAGTCATGTAAGAAATTCATGTAAAACCTTTGAGGCTGTTTAAGAGGTTTGCTGAAGGTCAGAAAAATTATATTTCAAATGTTCTCAACTAATGAGATAAACAGTAGGAGTAGCAGTTTAATGCTGTAGTGGGCAGTGGGTTTTATAGTTAGTAATTATAGTTTATCGAATTTTTCCCTATCATTCCACCCTGAAACAGCAGGTCAGTCCAGGCCAGAAGCACATAGCCCTAGCTTAGCCTCTATAGTCACCTTATAGGAAATGAGGAAGAAATAATGAATGAAACATGCATACTGGAGCCAGTCATTTTTGAGCAAGCCCTCAAAAGAATAAATGAGAAAAAATCCATGAGATAGGCTGAAGATTGGAACAAAATCAATTCTGAAAGCTCTGTTCAAGGTTTAATTTGTTTTCCCGAGCTTACTTCAAGTGGCGCTGGAAATACCAATGTGATGATTGAATATTACCTGGCATAAAGACACAGAATACTTTGATTAGACCTTGGAGGAGAATAAACTTAAAAGGACCTTTAACCTTCTGAAGATATATTAAAAGATTCAGTGTGGTTGGCCATTACCTACCCTCAACCTCAATGCTCATATAAGCATTATAGTGAAATATCTATACTGCAGAGGGTTTTTTTTTTCCAGAAATAATTGGCTTGTCACTCAATTTTCTTTTTCCCCTTCATAAAAAAAAAGGTAACAATGTCAGCACGAAAGTTCAGCCTGTGAAATAAACCACTGTGAGTACAGAGCCTCTTATATCAGACATGAATTAGGGCCAAAATTGCCTTGATATTAAAATTCAATTATTCTTTTGTACTATTTGTTGGCTACAGACTTACTTTGGGCATGTTACAATTAATTGTTTTGCAAAAGACTTCCAAAACAAATGCTCTGCATTTATAATGTATGCTAATTAAGTAATTACTCTCACATAAACTCTGTATACTTCACTCCATTCTTCTTCTATTAAGCTTTAATAGCTGCATCAAAATTCTATGATGTTACTCATAAATATTACATGAGAACACAGGTCTCTAGTAAAGGAAGTCTTTTTTAAATTAATGCTTATAGAAGAGTTAATAGTTAATTTATGATCAAGTTACCATTTACTAGATGAAGTTAAGGTACAAAAAACATCACTGAACACAAGTGCACCAATGCATGTTCTAAAAGTGCTATGCATATTTTTCACACCATGGGTGCCTGAAAGCCACACCAATTAATCTTAGGACTATTTCAGGAATTGCACAGTTTTTATTTTATTTATACTAATAAAACTCTACTAATGTGCCAGACTAATAAATGGTAAAATTTGTAATTGCAGCACCTTTTATCTCTGAAAATCAGTGATGCATAAAAGTCTAAAAAAAATAAAAAATAAAAATTTACATAATGAACTAATTTAAACACAGAAGCTGTAATGGCATGGCTTATTGGAAACCTGCCACACAGGAAAAGTCACACAAGAGTTGATGCAAAATGCTACTAATGGAACCTGCATGTCGTGAATACATGTAAATAATGGCATCTCTATCACTGGATGTTCACAATCCTACAAACCTTAACAAGTTGCCAAAGTATACATAGTATGAATCATACAAAGGCCAATTATATAATAATTCTTGCATGATGTTCAGTTAGATGTGGGTCTGAGTCATCCCATCTGTATGTCTATCAGACCACACAGACTGGCAGTTGTGGTCTGATAGTAATGTGGGTTGAGTCACATTACTGAGCCAAATGAAGCTGGCAGGCAGTGCCTGCAACTCATGACTACACATGTACACTAAATGTATATAGTTCTCTGTGAAAGAAATGAAATGGCAAGGACAAGTCTTTTGTTTTTGCAAAGTGGTATTAAACAACTTCGAACATTACACTTTTTGTTTTAACCCACGCATTTTTCAAGTGATCAAAATATTGGAATTGTTTTTTTGTTGCACAGGAATGCTCTGTTAGATTGATTTGTTTAAACAATTAATAGCTTTGAATGTCTCCTCTTGATTTGAGCCCTGGGTTTCACCTGTGAATACTGCACTTGTTGATAAAAAGGATAAACCAACATGAAGACTAGAGAGCTGTCTAGGTGGGAAAAACAGACCATTTTGAAGCAGAGAAAAGAGGAAATTTGACCACAGCCATTATACAAGCATTGCATTTTACAGCCAATACAACAACTTGGAACTTCCTAAAAAGGGACAATGTTGAAATTCTAACAACCAGATATCAAACAGTGTGAGAGCTGTGAAGAAAACTCTAAAAACAACAGGCTGTGACATCAACAACTTCCACAGAGCAGCAGTGAAGGTATCACAATCAAGTGGTTGAAAAAGATTTTGAAAGCAGAAATAGAGATGATATACCATAAGATGCAAACCACTCATCAGCAGTAAGAATCAGAAGGACATATTGGAATTCACAAAGAAATAGAGATGAGCCACAAACGTTCTGGAACTAACCTTAACCTCTAAGAAAGTGATGGAAAGGCCAAAGTGTGGAGAAAGAAACGATCTGCTCATGTCCAAAACATACAAGCTCATACCCGTAGGTGAAGCATGGTGGAGGTAGTGTCATGGAGTGGGCTTGCAATGGCTGCTTCTGGACTGGGCCCGCTAATCTGTATTGATAATGTAACTCATGATGATAGCAGCAAAATGAATTCTGAAGTCTAGAGAAACATTCTGTCTGCCAATTTACAGACAAACACATAAAATCTAATTGGGAGGAACGTCATCATGCAGCAAGATAATGACCTGCCATCACAACAAAGCATTTCATCAAGGGAAAAAGCAGAAGGTTTTAGACCGGCCAAGTCAATCACTAGACCTTAACCAAAGTGAGCATGCATTTTCACCTCCTGAAGAAGAGACTGAAGGGAGGACCCCCCCCCCAAGAAAAAATAAAAAATTCAACAACTGAAAGTAAAATGGTACAACCCTGGGGAAGCATCACAAAAGAAGAGTGCAACAGTCTCGTGATGTCAGAGGGTCACCAGCTTGATGCAGTTATTGAAAGCAAGGGATATGCAAAAAAGTGTTATTTACTTTAAGACTATTTGTTCCTATACTTTTGCTAACCTAAAAACTTGGCTAGTCTGACACAAA
>JAOBRE010000001.1:14115687-14126744 GCA_027574745.1 Occidentarius platypogon
CCTAGAGGTTCACATACTTTTGCCACTCACAGATATGTAATATTGGATCATTTTCCTCAATAAATAAATGACCAAGTGTAATATTCTTGTCTCATTTGTTTAACTGGGTTCTCTTTATCTACTTTTAGGACTTGTGTGAAAATCTGATGTGTTAGGTCATATTTATTCAGAAATATAGATAATTCTAAAGGGTTCACAAACTTTCAGGCACCACTGTACTCTCTGGAAGGTAGGAGGAAACTGGAGATCCAGGAGGAACATGGGAAGAACGTCATGGTTCCACAACCAAGGACCATGAAGCCGTGAGGTTGCAATACACTGGTGTATAGCCAATTTGGTTGGACCTAAGCCAACTTTGTTTGCCCAGTTGCTATTTTTATGGCCCAATTACCAGTGCACTTTTTGAGGCACATGCTAATGATGGCTTTATTTATGATCACTATTTTGTTTACTTGACCAAAATACTACAATCTAAATACAACTAACTGAATTATGTTATCTGCAATATATAAGAACAACCAAGTTGTGGCTAAGGTGTATGAGGCATTGTATCACTGACAGTGCCAGCAATCAGAGTTCATCGCAGCCTCCAAATATGGCCACCATGGACTACAACTCCCAAGTACCTCAGTGCCCTCCCTCTCCAGAATTCTAATTTCCACCTCACCTGTTCATCATTACAGATTCATTAACCACCAGTACATAAAGACCTCAGTCACAGTCAGTGTGAAGTATCGCTCAGTGTGTCCTTACCTGATCGTACTGAGCCTTCATTTCCTAGTGTTTAACTCCTGGTGACTTTGACCCAGTTTCCTGTTTATGTCAGATTCTGAACTTTCTCCTGACCTCTGATACGTTGTTTGCACATCAATCGAACCCTTGCCCAACACTGACTTTGATATTAGTTTCACAATTCAGATTCTGCTGCCAGTTTGCGATGCACCCTCACTCTCCTGCAACTGCATCCATAAGTGCTTGCATCTCTCATGGGATACTTCACCACCATGGACACAGCAGAGGAGACAAAGCAAACTTCTTTCTGCACAGGGATGTCCATTAGAACAACACCCACAAATGGTGAGTGATGAACATTTGCAGATCACAACTCCCTGCTGGTGTCTCACAGGCCCTCCTAACACATTCCGTGCTGAATATGAGCTCATCACCATTTGTTCTTTGACCAGACAAATTCTCTGGTGAGGTATCAGAGTGCAAGGGCTTCCACCTACAATGTTCACTGTTCTTCACAGTGCAAACTGGAACTACCGATCAACAGTAGATCGCTCAGTTTCTCAATCTGCTCACTGGCCAGGTGCTTCAATGGGCCAATGCTGTATGGGAACGAGGCAGCAAGCTCACAACCTCCTACAAACACTTTGTGGAGATATTCAAGAGAGTGTTTGACCATCAGCCTGAAGGTGTAGAAGTAAGAGAAAAGCTGCTGACTATATGACAAGAAGAAAGAAGAGTGGCTGAATACGTCCTCAAGTTCTGTACTCTTAAGGCTGGCAGTGGATGGAATAAGCCAGCTTTGAAAGCCACATCCTGCCAAGGTTTGGATCCACTCATCCTGACAGAACTTGCATGCTGTGATGATCAGGACACTTTGGACTCTCTGACTAACCCGGCTATTAGACTGGACAATCTCCTCTGCAACAGGCCTTTCTTGCAGCACTCTCCCATAAACATCCAGCCAACCCAGTCCCCTACTCCAATGAAAGTTTCTAACACTTGTATGCCCCACTCAGAGAGAGAAAGGAGAGGCCAGGAGGAACTAAGTTTTTACTGTGGTGAGCCAGGTCATCTGTTAGTCCACTGCCCAATCAGACCTCCCAACCCAAGAAAGCATGACAAACTTGGGAAGGAAGCAAACACAATGGCCTCATTGAGTCACAAAGCCTCTTCTCTCCAGCAATTCCTCAGACTCAAAGTATTATTAAATCTCTGTGTCTTCCTATGTTCTCTCTGCACTGATAGACTCAGGGACTGAGTGCAATTTCATCGACCATGAGGTTGTTCAAAGGCTTGAGTTGCCCTCAGAAGAAATCCCACAACCCGCAAGTCTGAAAGCCATTGGTGGACCCACTGGGGAGGGGGGGTTCGTTACCACTTGCACTACCCCTCTGAAAATTCAGGTGGGCACCATGCACAAGGAATGCATTTCATTGTTTATCACTCACATTCCCAACGAAGCCATCACCATAGGGTTCCCCTGGCTGCAGCTCCATGACCCTCTCATCTCCTGGAAGAATAGGGAGAGTCTACATTGGTCCCCATCCTGCCATCCAAACTGCTAGCAACTGCTCCAACTTACCCTAGCCTCTACATTTGTGGGGAGTCCCTCACCCAGAGGCATCAAACACATTCCATCCTGCTATCATGAGTTTAAAGAAGTCTTCAGTCAGGGAAAAGCCAGTGGACTGCCTCCTCACAGACCCTATGATTGCACCATTGACCTCTACCCAGGTACCACACCTCTGCATTGTCATATCTACCCCCTCAATCGCAGAGCAAACTGCCATGGAGGAATATGTACAAGAAGCACCGCAACAGGGTTACATCCATCCACATCTTCAGCATTGCAAACTTCTTTGATGAAGGGGGGGGTCCTCCAAACTTGTATAGATTACAGAGGATTTAACCAGATCATGGTGAAATACCCTTATCCACTACCACTCATGCCCTCAGCCCAAGAACAACTATGAGCAGCTCGCATCTTCATCAAACTATGTCTCAGGAGCAACTACAACCTGGTGCGTATCCAGGAAGGTGATGAATGTAAGACTGCATTTAGCACCACCTCCAGGCACTTTGAGTACTGTGTGATGCCATTTGCATGCCCAGCGTGTTCCAATGTCTGATAAATGACATACTTGGAGACATGCTTGGATGCTATGTGATTACCTATGTAGATGACTGTGGCAGCAGGGATGTGGCCAAGTGTTGGTCTGTGAATGGAGGGCAGGGCCAAGGAAGGTGAGTGACAAAGTCAGTACACCTGTTGTCAATTAAATGTGTGTTTTTTTTGCAGTGACGATGGAAGGTAGAAAATGAGGGAGAGTGTGAAGAGAGAGGATCTCTCCCAACCAGAGCACATGTCTGTGTGTTATGTGCATCAAGCAAAAGTGGAAAAGCGAAAGTGAAAGACTCCAAATAAAATCTGTGTTAATCTCATTTCCTGCCTGCCATGCTTCAGTATTCCACCCACGTCAAGGGCATACTACAGTGGTGTCAAAACCCAGGATACTGAAGCAGACCACCCATGGAGTCCTCCCAGTTCAAGGACCTCATCTACGCCCTCGGTGCTGCCCAGCAGAGCCAGCACCAAGTGCTGATCACCCTCCAAAAAGAACAAGAACAAATGCTTTGAAGCCTTGCTGCTAGCCCAGCAGGAAGCTCACCAGGCATTCCAGCACCTGCTCACTTCGGCGGAGTCCTCAACCTCCACCACTGCAGACCCACCCCACATCATGTTCACAAAGATAGGGTCGCATGAAGATCTGGAAGCTTTCATTGTGCTCTTTGAGCAAGCGGCCAAAGCATGGGGGTGGACGGTCGAGCAACACACAGCATGTCTATTACTGCTGCTGACTGGAGAGACAGCTCACCATGCAATAGTTCCCCGCTAACAGTCGGTCTGTCTATGCTGACTTGAAGCGAGCCATCCTGCAGTGTGTCAGCTACTCCTCAGAACAACAGTGCCAGCGCTTCCGCATGTTGACACTGGAAGAAGTCAGCCAGCCATTCACATTTGGCCTACAGCTCTGGGACGTCTGGCAGCAGTGGCTGAGGCCAGATGACCGCAATGCCAAGGGGATCATCGACATGGTGACACTGGAGCAGTTCATCACACAGCTTCCGGAAGGAATAGCAGAAGGGGTCGAGTGCCACTGCCCAGCATTGCTGGATCAAGCTATCGAGTTGGTAGAAGACCATTTGGCAGCAGTTTCGGCAGCAGGAAGACATTCTGCCTCTTCTCTTTTTCTCTTCTTCCTCCTCTCTTCCTTCTCCCCATCCCCACCCTGTTCCCCCACCACGGAGGCAGGAGCCGGCCCCCCCCGCCAACTCGCAACACCCATGGTGCCCCCCGCCCTTCGTCCTCGTCTGTGTCTTCTGCCCCCCAGGTGAGCGACTCCCATAGTGCCGGTGCAGAAGTGAAGCCTGGGCTGGTATGGTGGTGCTGTGGGGAAGCTAGGCATCTCCAGGGCCAGTGTTCTGCGATGGAGGTGGGAGCTGTGGCCCAGATCCCTGACACACCAGAGCCCACCCTCAATTAGGCCGGAGCATATCGTATACCAGCGAGTATTTAAGGGGATATGCATCACATGTTGGTGAATTCCAAGTGTAATCAGACCTCCATCCACCAAAGCCTGGTGCAAGGTGAGGCATCAGGGAAAGCATAAGTGGTGAAGGTTTTGTGTGTGCATGGGGATGTTCACGAATATCCACTAGTGTCTGTCCACATCCTATTTCAGGGAGAAAAGCATAGTGTAAATGCGGCGGTTAACCCGTGTCTCAACTGATTCTGGGAACCGCTTGGCTGAGTTTAGAGGTTTAATGGAACTTATAGTAGTGGGCAGGTCCTGCAGTAATATGTCATGAGGGGATCCCGGTGCAACATTGACTAGGGAAGCTGTCTTACGTCAGGGCGATACGAGGAGCAGGGAGCAGCCCACCCTCCTCCCTCTCTCGAGGATTCCCTTAAGAATTTCCCATTAGAACAGACGCAAGATGAGACTCTGCATCATGCGGTTGACCAAGTGAGAGTAATCGATGGTCAACCCATCCAGCCAAATGTGACACCCTCCTTCCTGTTCTTTCCAGTTATTAAAGATAGGCTGTATCAAGTGACAAAGGACACTCTAACTGGCAAACAAATAACTCAGTTGTTAATCCCAAAGAGCCATAGGGAACTCGTATTCCATGCGGCTCACTTTAATCTAATGACTGGATATTTAGGTCAGGATAAAATACTAACCTGAATAATGGCCCAGTTTTATTGGCCAGAGATTTGTGGGGATGTCCGCCAGTGGTGCACAGCGTGCCACGAATGCCATCTAGCAAATCCAGCAGCCACCTCAAAAGTGTCTTTGCACCCTTTCCCTCTAATTGAGACCCTCTTCGAAAGAATTGGCATGGACTTCGTCAGGCCATTAGATCAGTCAGCATGGGGATATCACTTTATTTTAGTCCTGGTGGACGATGCAACGTGATATCTGGAAGCAGTGCCTCTCTGCAATATTTCAGCACACAGTATTGTGGAGATACTCTTCCGTGTTATCTCCCAAGTTGGGATTTCCAAAGAAATCTTGACTGACGAAGGCACTATGTTTATGTCACAAACACTTTGCGAACTGTATGGGTTATTGGGAATTAAATCCATCCGCACCAGTGTCTATCATCTAAAAACAGATGGCTTGGTAGAACAATTCAAACACACACTTAAAAATTGAATTTGGAACTTTGTAAGCAAAGATGCACGTAATTGGCATAAACGGCTTGAGCCCATTATTCGTAGTGCAAGAGGTCCCACAAGCCTCCATAGGATTTTCTCCATTCGAACTGTTATATGGGTGTGCTGTGGGAAAATTGGGAGGAGGGACCTTCAACGAGTAAAAATTAAATTCAGTACATTCCTGACCTGCACGCAAAGCTCAACACCCTCACGCACTTAACCCAAGAGAATTTACGTCAGGCACAAGAATGTCAAGCCCGGCTGTACAACAGGGCCATGCACTTTAGAAAGTTCACCCTGGAAGATAAAGTTTTCACTTCAAGCTCCAAATTGGTTGCCAAGTGGCAAGGACCCTTCAAGGTCACACAGCGAATCAGGGACGTTGACGATTAGGTAAGGCAAATGGATAGGGGCAGGGCATTACAAATATACCACCTCAACCTGCTAAAACATTGGAACAAGGGGGTCCCCATGGCATTGCCATTTGTAGTTCTGGAGAAGGCAGAGCAGGGGCCAGAAGTAAAAACAAAAGTAACCACTCAAACTGCTCTAGTCCCCTGTGGAGACCAACTCTCACCGGCCCAACTCACGGAGGTTGCCAAGTTGCAAATGGAATTTTCCGATGTGTTCTTAGCCCTTCCTGGCTGCACTCACCTCATAGAACACCACACTGAAGCGCCCCTGGGGGTGGTGGTGTGTAGCTACCCATAGCACTTGCCTAAACAAACAAACAAAAAAAGGTGGTTTAAGACAAACTCAAGGCCATACTCGAAATGGGCATAATCGAGGTGTGCACAGTGACTGGAGCAGCCCAGTGGTCCTGGTCTCCAAGACTAACGGGTCTGTCCAGTTCTGTGTGGACTACAGAAAAGTCAATGCAGTGTCTAAATTTGATGCGTACCCAATGCCTCACATTGAAAAGTTGCTCAATTGATTAGGCACTGCTTGCTTTTATTCGACACTGGATTTGACAAAGGGATATTGGTAGATGCCCTTGGCTCCTCTATCCCGAGGGAAAACAGCTTTTTCCACACCATTCGGATTACACCAATTCTTCACGCTTCCTTTTGGGTCATCTGTGGCTCCTGCTATGCTCCTGTGGCTCATGGACAAGATCCTCTGCCCCCATGCTGCCTATGCTGTGACCTACCTAGATGACACCATTATATATAGCAATGATTTGCTGCGGCACCTAGAACACCTTAGGGCCATCCTGGAGTCACTAAGGCATGCGGGTCTCTCAGCTAACCCAAACTGTGCACTTGGGCAGGTGAAAGTATGGTATCTGGGTTTCCACTTGGGTCATGGGCAGGTGTGTCCCCAAATTGACAAGACTGCAGCGATTGCAGCCTGCCCAAGGCCCAAGACCAAAAAAGGGATGAGAGAGTTCCTGGGGCTGGCTGGCTACTATCGCAGGTTCATGCCTAATTATTTGGACATCACCAACCTGCTGACTGATCTCACTAAAAAGGGAGCACCAGATTGGGTCCAGTGGACAGAGCAGTGCCAACAGGCCTTCATGAAGGTGAAGGCTACACTGTGTGGTAAGCCACTTCTACACTCCCCTGACTTCTCTCTCCCTTTTATTTTACAGACGGATGCATCAGACAGTGGGCTGGGGGCTGTTCTGTCCCAGAAGGTGGAGGCCGAGGAACATCCAGTGCTGTCCATCAGTTGCAAGCTCTCAATGTGTGAAAGTAAATACAGCACCATCGAGAAAGCGTGCGTGGCCATCAAGTGGGTAAGTCCTCACTCTCCGGATACTACCTGCTGGGGCACCCTTTCACTCTCTGTTTGGACCATGTGCCGCTCCAATGGCTCCACCGCATAAAGGATGCCAATGCGTGGATTACCTGTTGATATCTCACCTTGCAGCCATTCAAGGTTGGTCCACAGGCCAGGGGTGCAGACGGTGGTGGCAGACTTTGTCCTGTCAAAGGGGGGTTCCAATGCAAGCCAGATGGCTCCCTGGCCTGAGTCGGGCGGTGGGGGTATGTGGCAGCGGGGGCATGGCCAAGCGTCAGTCTGTGAATGGAGGATGGGGCCAGGGGAAGTAAGTGGCAGAGTCAGTACACCTGTTGTTGATTAATGATATGTGTTTTGCAGTGATGGAGGGTAGAAAAGGAGGGAAAGAGTAAAGAGAGAGGCTCTCTCCTGACCAAAGTACATGTCTGTGTTGTATGTGTCAAGCAAAAGTGGAAAAGTGAAAGACTCAAAATAAAGTCTTTGTTAATCTCACTTCCTACCTGCCATGCTTCAGTATTCCAGCCACGTCAGGGACATACAACAACAACAACTTAAGATATTCCCTGGATGAGGTGAGTCACCAGGAGTATGTGAAAGCAGTCCTCACCCGACTCCTTGAGAATCACTTGTACGTCAAGGCAGAGAAATGTGAATGTTACCCAAATCTTGTTCCAAGGATATGTCATCAGTGCAGGAGGGGTTAGCATGGACTCCAGTAAAGTAGTCGCAGTTACCACCTGACCCAAACCCACTACAGTTAAGGAGCTCCAACTCTTCCTAGGTTTCACCAACTTTTACAGAAGGTTCATCGTGGGTTCGGTGCCATCACCACTCCTCTCAATGCTTTACTCAAGAAGGGGCCCAAGGGCCTTCAGTGGAACCAAGGGACCGAAGATGCTTTTGCCCAGCTCAAGTCAGCCTTCACCACGGTGCCCATCCTCAGACACCCAGACCCTGCAAAGCCCTTCACAGTTTAGGTAGACACATCTGAAACTGGAGTGGGAGGAGTCTTGTCCCAAGGCTTCAGGGAAAAACCCTGTGCATTCTTCTCCAAGAAACTTACACTTGTCAAACAGAACTACAATACAGACAACCAAGAACACCTAGCATTTAAATTGGCCTTAGAAGAGTGGAGGCACTGGCTCAAGGGGACCACACATCAATTCATCATCCTCACCAACCACAAGAATCTAGAGTATCTTAAATCAGCCAAGCAACTGAACTCTTGTCTGGCATGGTGGGCCCTCTTCTTCACCCTTTTTCAATTCACCATTTCGTACCGTCCCAGCTCCAGTAACATTAAGTCAGATGCATTATCCAGAATACACTCTTCTTCGACACCCAGTCAAGAATCCACACCCATACTACCACCCAAGTGTTTCATTAATGTCTTTACTTGGGAAATTGATAAGGAACTGTCCCAAGCTCAGCCTCACAACCCACCATCATGTCCTCCAGGTCTCACGTTCATCCTACCGCAATGCCAGGGTTGCCTCATGTGGGCACACTCATCTCCTGCCACAGGGCATCCCAACAGCCAACATACTCATCAGCTCATCAGAAGCAAGTATTGGTGGGAAAATGAAGATGGACATCAAGGTCATCTCCTCCTGTTCCACCTGTGCTCAAGCTTGGTGCCCCGGACTCCACCTGCTGGTAAGCTCATGCCTTTGCCCACAGCCCAAAGACCCTGGTCCCATGTGGACACAGACTTCATCACTGACCTATGGTCACAAGACCATACAGTCATTATGGTAGTCATCGACAGGTTCTTAAAAGCACTAAGACTCACTCCCTTGCCTGGCCTACATACAGCCTTTGAAACAGCAGAGCTCATCTTCTCCCATGTGTTCCAGAACTATGGGATCCCTGAGGACTTAGTGAGTGATCAAGGACCCCAATTCACATCTAGACTATGGGCAAAATTCATGGATAAACTGGGAGTATTGGTGAGCCTTACCTCAGGTTATCACCCTCAGTCCAACAGCCAAGTCAAATATGTAAACCAACAAACTTGATGTTTTCTAAGAGTGTTTTGCCTCGAGAACCACAAAGACTGGTCATAGTTTCTCCCCTGGGCCAAGTATGTGCAGAACTCACTGAAACACAATGCCACACAACTCACCCCGTTTCAGTGCATTCTTGGGTATCAGCCACCACTTTTCCCATGGGATGACTCCCCCACTCACATTCTGCCAATGGACACCTGGTTTCAGAGAAAATAACAAGTATGGGACAGTGTCCATCAGTGCCTGGAGCAAGCAGCAAGGATGGACAAGTTCTTTGCTGATAAACACCAAGGGGAGACACCCGTGTATGCTCTGGGTGATAGAGTCTGGGATCCCAACACCTGTCACAAACTCAGTGCCAGGTACATTAGCCCCTTTATGGTCCTCTGTCACATCAATGAGGTCGCCTACAAACTGGAGTTCCCACAATACTGCCATCTGTCACCCATGTTCCACATATCACGCCTAAAGCCCGCCATTCCTGGACCTCTAGCTATCAACACTTCCACCACTGAATGCCCCTTACCCTTGGAACTGGAAGGACAGCCAGTGTACCAGGCACATATGATCCTTAACTCTTGGCACAGACAGGACCACCTCAAATATCTGGTACAGTGGGAGTGTTACGGTCTAGAGGAGCACAGCTGGGTATCTGCCAAGGACACCTTAGACCCGTTACTAACCCAAGAATCCCATGCCAAGCATCCAGAAAAGCCAGCACAAAGAAAATGTGGATGCCCAAGAAAGAATAACGCTACCAGAGTGAGCGCCTCGGGGGGGTTGTCACTGACAGTGCCAACAATCAGAGTTTGTGGCAGCCTCCAAACATGACCACCACAGACTACAACTCCCAAGCACCTCAGCGCCCTCCTTCTCCAGAATTCTAATTACCACATCACGTGTTTATCATTACAGACTCATTAGCCACCAGGACATAAAGACCTCAGTCAAAGTCAGTGCAAAGCATTGCTCAGCATGTCCTTACCTGATTGTATTGAGCTTTTATTTCCTAGTGTGTGATGCTCAGTGACTTTGACCCAGTTTCCTATTTACGTTGGACTCTGAACTTTCACCTGATCTCTAGTACATTCTTTGCACATCGACCGACCCTTTGCCCAACAGTGACTTTGATATTAGTTTCACGATTTGGATTCTGCTACCAGTTTGCAATGCACCTGCTCTCCCCTGCAACTGCATCCATAAGTGCCTGCACCTCTGACATGTTGAAAGTCTCATGCTTTTTCAGCAACATGATAATATCCTGGCAGCTTCCATAAATATGAAAATTATCAGTTGCATTTCAAAATATTACTATTTTGTTTTCCTTTGTGATTGTACTCATTGCTATAAATGTATAGTTTTTAAAACTGCATGCTGTTGGCAGTGATATCAAGTTCAGAATCCTGGCATGACAACCCTAGTTGTGGCCAGGACCGCAGTGTAGACTGTGTTATGCATCTCCTACATTTCTGAAATCATGTTTATGCACCACTAAATCAAGTTTACACAACCGTAATTTGCTAGCATGAGTGTTTCCCTTTTGTTTTACCAGCAAAAAGCTAAAGTTCTTTCAAAATTGCACTGCATTATCAGCATTTACGGTATCTAGACTGTGTGACCAACCACGCTGTCTTTTAGATCCTTGAAAAAGCTGTGGCACAGCAGTTATGCTCATATTTACTGTACATAGGAATAACATTCATGAAATGTATCAGTCAGGATTTAGACCTAATCATAGCACAGAGAAAGCTTTGGTTAAAGTAGTAAAAGACCTACTGTTGGCGTCTGATCAGGGCTGTGTCTCGCTGCTTGTGTTGCTTGACCTTAGTGCAGCATTTGATACCATT
>JAOBRE010000001.1:15392478-15405206 GCA_027574745.1 Occidentarius platypogon
AATGAGTGTTGAATATGGTTTACGATATTGCATGGTTGTCAAGACGACATGACGTCACATGTCGGGAGACATAAAACTTCCGCGCTAGCGAGCGACCGTGACAATTTGTCAACAAACATGGCCGCCAGGCTTGCTTCGTTAAATACGGAAGATTTTGAGAGAATTTCGAAAGAGAAAAACGCGTTGAACACTTGAAAGGAATGTGTATGTGTAATAATAATAATAATAATATTGGCTGTATTTTTTTTTTTTTCTCGGTATATCGGATCTATTCCATTCAGCCACTCATGTAGAGTCAAGTTTATTTTTATAGCGCTTTTAACAATAGACATTGTCGCAAGCCTGTGGCGACGGTGGCAAGGAAAAACTCCCTCAGGCGACATGAGGAAAAAACCTCGAGAGGAACCAGACTCAAAAGGGAACCCATCCTCATTTGCGCGACAACAGACAACGTGATTATAACAGTTTTAACATGAAGTCTGTTTCGTTGCTGTTATAAACTCTTCATTGATGGAAACTTGAGTGCAAACTGTTCATGACAACTGCAGTCCCAAAGTTAGCAAGTTAGTTAGCTACTCGTCTTCGAATCGTTCGATATCATGCTAGCTGAAAGGAATATATCTGATATACCATGAACAAAAAAGCCAGCCAGTCTTATTTAAATATTTACCTTATGGAAATTGCTCTGTTTTCATTTTAGATGATTGACAAGCTTTTCCCCTGCATGATTGTGACCCCACTGGACTGCTTCTGGGAGGGCTCCAAACTGCAGGGAGGCTCAGCCTACTTACCGTAAGTATGACCCTCTTATCTGACACTTTCACATACAAGCTGTACATAGCATATCTTAGTTCATACAGCTAAAGTTAACCTCAGGTGGCTGGACGGGGCATAGTTGACCTCCCTAAATGTAACATATGCTCTGTTAACGAGAGCCCCCCTGCCTCCTTGGCAACGCTGGCAGTGACAAACTTCAACATCAAGCTCCAAGCAAAAGCCCCATTTAGGTTGTTGAGAAGCCAGGGCTTGCTTCCTTCATCACCTGGACTTGTGCTGTCATCAGAGCAGTGACAGGCTCTTTCCATTTATTTTCACCCATCCTGCTATAAAAGCCGAGCAAAAGAAACCCTCATGGATAGTGGACAGAGGGAGGAACAGAAGAGATGGCTGCTGCTGGGTGGGTAGGAGGTGGGGGTGGATGTCCAGGCGGGTGGAGGGGGTATGCTTTTGGTCAAACAATGGTAAGCATTCTCTGGGTTTACGACTGAGTGTCCATCAGTGAGGGGGCCCCAGCTTTGTCAGCACTGGGTAACACTGTGCATTCTCATGGTAATCGCTCGGGTTCTGAGCTGTAAGTTGTCCAACAAATAAAATGGGCATTATTCAAGTCTTGGGTCCAGAGAGAGAGAAAGAGAGAAGCATGCAACAAATTTACAGCAAACTTTGATCTACGTACCTATTGCTTCAAGTTATCAAAGTGTCTGGCATAATGGTTGGACAGGAAGAATTTGCCCTGCACTTTTTTTTTTGCCTCTTCGTTTTTATTGATATAGATTTATAAATCATGTTTTAATCAGATTATGCACTGATGTGCATGCAATAGACGAACATGTGTTTTTGCTATCTTCAGTTCACTCAAGGGGCGTTTGCAAATTTCAGAGATCCAACCACTGCTTCTAAATTTCAGGGCTTAGTGGGTTTTTTTTGTTTTTTTTTCTTTACCAAACAAATGATTTTCTCTTTTCCTCAGTGTTTCACCATGTGTGCATGGCGCTAGGGAAGAAGTGAATGTCTTTTCTTGCTTTCACTTCAGTAAATTTGAGGGTTTTTGAAAGCAGAGAGAGAGAGGAAAAACTTGACAGAACAAAGAACAGCAATCTATGGAAAAACAAAAGGACCTAGGCCAGTTCACTCAAGCAAAAAATAGGAGATAAAGGAGGCTCTCTTTGCAGGCAGGAGCAAAGGCGCTTGGTATGTGGGAATGGGAGAGGCACAGCTTTATTCGAAGCTACTCTTCATGAGTTATTGGAGATTGGGCCCAATGTTAGGACACTATTCCCTCTCTCTCTCTCTCTCTCTCTTCTGCAGCCAGCACTGGCCACTCTGAAAGACCCCCTGCTCTCCTTGGTGCATATATCAACCTGCGTTTGCATCATTTTAAGGGATATAAACAGAAGAATGACTAGGCTGAGAATATCGCTTTCTCCCGGTATTTCTCACTTGCTTCATCTTGATCTCTTTTAAAGCCTTGACACTGCATAAGTGGCACAGTGATCAGATTAACTGCAACGGTGCATAAAATTGCTCTTTTTCTTCAATTGGTTGTGTCCATGTTGTCATCTGTGAACGTTTTTTGGCACGTTTGATCACAGTGGCCATGATAAGACGCTTCCCCGTTGACTATACATGGAAAGCAGCGGTGAAATACAGCCTTCCGACATCTCCGTACAGCGTAGTACTTTCCTGTTATTTCAGATGTAGATTCGAGTTGGGGCTCTTTGGTATTGAGTAGGAGGCTGTGGATTAGAGCCTTTAGCCAGAGACCCGGCAAGCATCAGTTTGGAGCTATAGAGAATGGGTTAGTGCAGATCTCGACCCACCGCGACTGCTCCTGGCATCTTATCAAGATGTTTGGGAGGCAGCGGTAATTGTTATGACTCTATGTACAGGGGTTAAGATACTGGAGTCCGCAGCCTGCTAGCGCTTTACGCCCTAGCCGTGTAATAGGATAATAAACGCTACTTTATACTGTGGCTGTGGCCCAAATGAAACCAGCAAGAATCTAGTGCTGTCCAGCCTAGAGACCAGGCAATAGTGAATAATGATGATGGGAAGGCAGAGGAGGGGTGGTACTGGAGTTGTGTTTGCAGACATCCAGATATTAATAGTCATTGATGCACGCCGTGTATGTTGTGTGGCTTCTCCAGGGGCATGCCTGACATTCAGTGGATGAATCTGGACCCTCTGAAGCTCATGGAGGAGTTGAGCCAGTTCACCTCATTGGAAGGTTTCAAGGAGATGCTGGACAAGGCTCAAGTAGGCCATGCATACATGAACCGGCCCTGTCTTGATCCCAATGACCCAGACTGCCCGCTCAGTGCCCCCAACAAGCACCTGCGGCAGGTGGGCATGGAGCTTTTATGACGAATGCCACATTGCCATGAATGAGATGAAGATTTTAGGTGTTTAAATTACATTTGTTGCTATGCTGTTCAGAGTCCAGATATTGCTATGGAACTGCAGGGTGGCTGCCATGGTTTCTCAAAGAAGTTCATGCACTGGCAGGAGGAGCTGATCCTGGGGGAACGGATGAAGAACTCGCAGGGGGTTTTGCAGAGGTGAGAGCGGAAGATGAGTTTCTGAATCTGATTCCAGCGAAGTATACGGACAGCCAAACTGTATAAACTCTACACGCCAGAATAAAACAGTATTGCAGACAAAAAGTACCGTCTCATTAATAATGGACGTACAGGTTAATGGAGAACATAGTAGAAACCGAGCAAATGACATCCCGTCTAACTTACTATTCACAGTCTTGTATGGTCGTCCATGTAAGTCACCTCCATTTGTATAAATAAAAGACTTTGTCTAGGAGGACAAAATGGCTCACCCACTGCTTCCTTTTCCTCTTGCAGTGCAGAGGCTTTGCAGACCATGTTTCTCCTCATGAGTCCCAAGCAGCTATATGAACACTTTAAGGATGACTATGAGATCCATGACATCAACTGGAATGAGGATAAGGCCACTGTGATCCTGGAGTCCTGGCAGAGAAAGTTTGTCGAGGTATTTTTTTTGTGTCCTCGTGCCATTGAAATGATACATGAGCATGTCTGGATCTCTGGATTTACCTGCCATAGAGGTCGGGGCAGGGCTGGGTCTCGGGTGAGGCTAAAAATGGAGGGGACTTTCTGTGTATAGTCAAGAATGGCAGTGTTTGCCTTAATTCCATCAATCCACGTAGTAGATAGAATCCTCCTAGGAGACTTCTGTCAGACTTCCAGTTATAGAAATAAGCCGCTTTTGAGAGAGAGAGAGAGAGAGAGAGAGAGCAAAAGAGGGAAGTGGAGTTGGCAGAAACAAAGTGCTGGCATATTTAGTTCCCCTTCAGGTTGTTGGCTCTTCGTAGAACCGATGGAGTAGCCTGAAGGGGAATCTCATCTGATCCATCTGACCCCTGACCCTGGCATCTGTGCTCTTTATTCCGTGCTTATCAAACTTCCTGTGGGCTCACATTATGTTGTTTGGGAGTTATTAGCATTGAAACAATATGAGCTGACCTGCTTGGAAAGTAATTTTAAATGTCGTCACATGATGGAGATGTCTGTATTTCGGTAATATGCTCTGTAGAGTAATAGTAACATTTTCTTATCTGTTTAGTTAATTGGTTCTGGTTGTAGCTCCTGATGGTTTGTCCTCTTGCTAGGTGGTCCATGGAAGCATTCCTCAGAACTCCTCCTCTGATGTCCACGCTTTTTCTACCACTACACTCAATGACATCATGAAGTCCTTCTCCGATGTCAGTGTCATCAGGGTCGCAGGAGGTTACCTGCTCATGGTAAACTAGTAATTACAACCAATGTTACTATAACAATGCTAAAGACATAGTACTGTATATGCATCTAATATGCTGTTTTGTGTGTGAAGCTGTTGCGTAACTTTTTTTTTTTCTCTGTACGTTTGTGTGTTTTTATGTGGGTGTAGCTGGCCTATGCATGTGTGACCATGCTCCGCTGGGACTGTGCTAAGAGTCAGGGTGCGGTGGGACTCGCTGGAGTGCTACTGGTGGCTCTATCTGTAGCTGCAGGTTTAGGGTTATGCTCTCTGTTGGGGTTGTCTTTCAACGCTGCCACTACACAGGTACACACAGACACCCCCGAACATGCTTTAGCCTTGTTTCTCATAACCGTTTATTTCGCACAGATTCTAAGACAGAATGGTGTAATCCTCCACAGGTGCTGCCATTTTTGGCGCTGGGTATAGGGGTGGATGACATGTTCCTTCTGGCTCATTCTTTCACAGAGACTGGCTCCAACATCCCCTTCAAGGCAAGAGGCTCTCTGATATGCTACCACAATCCACGAAAAATCGAGTCGTACATGAGGTGATAGCCGACAAGGCACGTAGGGCCGAGTTGGCTATAAGCCATGTACGACAAGATTGAGTGGAATAACTATTTTATTCTATCCACATTCACTGGATTTTGAGAAACCGAGCATTTTTATTTTTTGCAAATTGGATAACTAAAAACTTTTCATTGGAATGAGTTTTCATTTCGTCCTCGGTTGGTTCAGCAGCACGCGCCGCCATTTTGTTCTTCTCTACTCGCGGTATATGAGCTGATAGCCTAGTAGTAGAGTAGCCAATCAGAGCATGCGATTGCTCACATCCAGTGACTGTGTATAGAATAATAAAAATATATCTCTACTTGCGCTGCTGCATTTAGACTGTGTGTTTACTTTGTGCCCTTTGTTCCCTCTTTCAGGAAAGGACTGGTGATTGTCTCAGAAGGACTGGCACTAGTGTGGCTCTCACCTCCATTAACAACATGATCGCCTTCTTCATGGCAGCCCTCGTGCCCATTCCTGCCCTTCGGGCTTTCTCATTGCAGGTATCGCTCGGACTGTGAGCGTGCATGTGTGTATGAATTTGTGAGTGAGAAACCTGGAAACGTCTGCACCTTGTGAAGGCTATTTAGTAAGCCGGCAGGAACAGTAGCACTCTGAAAAGGTCAATGAAGAGTAGACATAATAAATGACTGACTGCTTTTGTTAGGGTGGTTTTTTTTTGCCATCCCTCTTTCTCTATGTTTATGGCTGCTCCCCCTCTGTCTACCTAAAAACGAAGCCTGTCTCTCAGGTTCTTCTACAGAGTCAGGGAGAGAGATAGAGAAGAGCGAGTAATAGGATGTGTGAATACTCAGTATATCACCAAGCTGTCAACCCACATTTCTCTGATCTCTCTCAGCAAGCACTGGGTGGTCCTGCTCTTTAGTGATATGGAGTATAATGTCTGCCCCAGGCAGGCAGGTTGTGTGTGTGTTGGGGGGTTAATGCTGCTCAGGCTAGTCGTATCCTTAGGAGTCCCCTTTCACTTGCTTGTTGACTATGTTTGGAGCCGAAGGAGGGGGTAAAGCTGTGTGATTTAGGATGCATATTTTACTATCCAGGATTCAGTCTCAAGGCACTAAAACAGTAAGGGAGCTTGAATGCAAAGAGTGTTTTTTATCAAGTTGAGACAGCAGCTGTGGAGTTCGGTGTTGTAAATGAAAGCTCTGTGCCTTTCTTCTAATCGCTCCTGTACTTTGCACTGTCTCCAGGCTGCTATTGTGGTGGTGTTTAATTTTGCTATGGTCCTGCTCATCTTCCCTGCAATCCTGAGTCTGGATCTGCATAGGCGCAAGGACAAAAGACTGGACATCCTCTGTTGCTTCTACAGGTAGCCATCACAGACTATAGACACTATACCTGAGAAAAACCTGGTTAATACTAACTTTGTTCAATTCAGTCAGTCAGCTACACTGGTGTATTCAAAGATGTTTTATTACTTAATGTTAAACCTTATAGGGTCACACATCAATGTTGTTTATGTATCTACCTTTGCGCAGCCCATGTTCCTCACGAGTAATCCAGATCCAGAGTCAGGAGTTCTCTGATGCCAATGATAACCACACTCACCCTCATGGTCCAGCCACCCCAACATTTGCCGGTTCCACAATCACCACCAGCACCCACATCACGACCACGGTGCAGGCTTTCACCCAGTGTGATGCTGCTGGTCAGCACATTGTCACCATTCTTCCCCCAACATCTCAGATCTCCACCAGCCCTCCCTCTGTGGTGCTGTCACCCCCAGACCCCAGACCAGCTGCTGACCCTTACGACTCCCAGCTATTCATGCCCTCCAGCTCTACCCGAGACCTGCTAGCCCAAGCAGAGGAGCCTCAAATGGGACATGAGTGCGTGCCTCTGCCCTTTTTGCAGTGGAACCTGCCCCGCTTTGCGCGAGAGAAGTATGCACCGCTGCTGCTTAAGCCTGAAACGAAGACAGTGGTGGTGGTGGTATTTGTGGCACTGCTCAGTCTTGGCCTCTATGGTACCACCATGGTCCACGATGGCCTCTACTTGACGGATATTGTGCCCAGGGACACAAAGGAGTATGACTTCATTTCAGCCCAGTTCAAGTACTTCTCCTTCTATAATATGTACTTGGTCACAATGGATGGTTTTGACTATGCCCGCTCTCAACGCGAGCTCCTGCAACTTCACAATGCATTCAATTCGGTCAAGTACATTGTAAGAGACAGTAATCAAAAACTGCCCCGCATGTGGCTCCACTACTTCCATGACTGGCTCCGAGGTAAGAACTCATCCCATTGCTTGTATCATTTGCACACGTACAGAAAAGGCTTTGTTGGGGGGTGTTAATGAACATTTTATGCTTTACCATGTATGTTTCCATGGGCAAGTCCATCATAAATTAATGCCATAATTTAAAGGCACCAATATACTTGTCTGAAGATTGGTTTATTGGGACTATAGATGACCTATCCAGTTTTGGACTGGGTATTTCAGCTCACGTAAAGTGAAAATTTGCTCAAGCACAGGTAAAGGAAAGAGTTCAGTGAAAGTTCAAGCCTGTCTGTCATCTTCCCCCTCCCACTTTGGCCTTAGGGAGGAAGATCAGGAAGGGTCGGAGGTTATCTTTGCCTGCTTATAACCTCTGCACCTGGCCATAGAATTAAAAAAAAAAAAAAAAAGAAGCAGAATAAACTGGAAGGAGAACCTAGAGCTGGTTCAGGAAAAAAAAAAAGTTTAGAGTGAAAAGAAGACTGATATTTTGAAAGGAAGTGGGAACTGGAGGCGGTTCAAAGGGTCTTTCTTTCTGCCTGTCCCCCTATGCTATTTCCTTTTTTGTGTGGAGATCTCTGTAATTAAAGAATGGTTGAGGAAATTGTTTTTCAGCTGTTGCCATACTTTGTAATTTGAAGGGCATGAAAGGTTCTTGCTGGTTGGTTTATTCAACACTCCCCAACTTGGGGAATGGGGGAATTTTATTTTACGTGTCTGTGTGTATGGATTGGTATTGACTCATCTAATTCCCTTAAGAAAGTCAGGTTGTTCAATGGACAAACATTAGTTGTTTATGAAATTCAGGCTAATATAAGATTTCCCTTTTAATAGGACTCCAAGCTGCATTTGATGCTGATTGGGAAGCAGGCAGGATCACCTATGACAGTTACCGCAATGGTACTGAGGATGGAGCATTAGCTTACAAACTCCTCATTCAAACTGGCTCGAAAAAAGAGCCATTCAATTACAGCCAGGTATGTGTAAAATCTGATTTTCAGTGTTTGATTGTTTAGGTCTGATATCTCAGTTAAGGTGCAGAAGCCAGTATTCATTCAGACTTGTTTCTGTCTTAGCTGACATCTCGCCACCTGGTAGATAATGATGGTCTGATTCCCCAAGAGGTCTTCTACATCTACCTGACTGTATGGGTCAGTAACGATCCACTAGGCTATGCTGCATCACAGGCCAATTTCTATCCCCACCCTCATGAGTGGATCCATGACAAATATGATACCACTGGAGAGAACCTACGTAGTAAGTGTCCTCCTTAAACTCTTTCTCGATGAACTGTTCTATGTCTGTGCACACATTGTGTCTTAATGCCCTGTCTTTTTCTCCCAGTCCCAGCTGCTGAGCCTCTGGAGTTTGCTCAGTTCCCCTTCTACCTGAATGGTCTTCGGCAGGCTTCAGACTTCATTGAGGCCATTGAGAGTGTGCGCTCCGTCTGTGAAGAATTTATGCGCAAGGGCATCCCAAACTACCCCAATGGATACCCGTTCCTTTTCTGGGAGCAGTACATTGGTCTGCGCCACTGGTTCCTGTTGTCTGTCAGTGTGGTGCTGGCCTGCACCTTCCTGGTGTGTGCCATCCTGTTGCTCAATCCCTGGACAGCAGGAATTATCGTAAGTCCACTTTTCCCTTTCCTCTGCTTATACCTATTTCCACAGGAAGAGCTTTGTTAGCTTGGAAAGTTAGCATAGGTTGAGTTTAGAACCCAACAATGGAATTACTTTCTTCCCTGTCAGTCAGAGTGGCACTAACTAATGGGCATCGGTAAGCTCATATATCTAAATAACACTGTCACACAAGAATCTTCTCTGAGAGAAGGGCAGGTTGTCCAGAGGGATCTAACACGCATATACCCATGTGTACACTACCGCACTCATTTATATTTTACTTGGCGCTGTAAGATGGGTTTTAAAGAAATGCAAAGGAGTGGCAAAGCTTTCCTAAAACCTTTTACTTGAAATTGCCTTTGTCCAGATATTTGGGGACTGGACAGATCTGCCCAATTGTGACCTTGGTCTGCTAAACCCATTAATCAGTGCTGTGTTTGGGTGGGGGTAGTTGTAAGTTTAATAACTGGGAAACATTCCACACAAGGTGGTGGGGCCTTTTGCCCAACCAAAGATGGCTCAAGATTGGTGAACTGTGGGTGCTAAAAGAGAGCAACTGGACTCTGGATTGGGTGATATGCTACACATTTGACAAAACTGTCTTAATTTCCTCCTCAGGTTTTTATCTTGGCTATGATGACAGTAGAGCTGTTTGGCATTATGGGCCTGATTGGTATCAAGCTGAGTGCCATCCCTGTGGTTATCCTTATTGCCTCTGTTGGCATTGGAGTGGAGTTTACTGTTCATGTTGCATTGGTAAGGAAGAAAACGTTATCAGAATTTAGCTATGAAACCCAGAGTTTAATTTCTAAATTAAAAAGAAGGGTATACACAGTGGCTGATTCACTCCCTGTCTTTGCAGGGCTTCCTGACTGCCATTGGGGACAGAAACACACGCTCAAGTGTGGCTCTAGAGCAAATGTTTGCACCTGTGATGGATGGTGCCATCTCTACTCTACTTGGAGTGCTTATGCTGGCTGGCTCTGAGTTTGACTTCATCATGAGGTGAGTGATTGACAGTCTTACCCATGCTTTTGATTATATAATCCCTACGTTAAGCTTTGGCGATTTTTTTTTTTTTTTTTTTGGGGGGGGCCCACTTACTCACACATACTGAAAACTGTCCAGAGTTATGGAGGTTTCTTTTTGTGTGTTTTTTTTTCTTTTTTCTTTTCAGACTACTACAAGTCCAGGTTTTGTGTAAGCTAAGAGTTTTAGGTATTTTTATCATTCGGCAAAGAAACAGATGTTGTGTTGGTATTCAGGGTTAGAGCAGGAGGGACAGGTGTGCAGGTGGCCATCTTTCACTCCTCACCTGGTCTCGTCACTCTTGCTCCAGAAGTTCAGGTCACCCTTAGTAGTCTTGCTTCATCACTAGAACAAATGTAGAAAACATCAAGAGTGTGTAACAGCTGCTCGTAAACACGTAAATACTCACTGGGTGGCGACACACACATTCTCAACCCTTCTCTTGGGGAGTACATCAAATATCCAATCATACGGTTGAGAGCTTCTGTGCCTAAAGAGGCCACCACAGAAGAGGGATGTTTGCCCAGTTCATCAATGGGTTCAACTGGTCAGGCATGCCTTGACCAAAATTCAAAAAGCCTCGGAGCACTGCCTTTGGCCTGCTATTTTCCCTGTCTCACTTAAATGTCTGGCTCAAAAAAAGAGCAAATAGTAGTGTTTTTCTGCTGAATCTGGGCTCTGCTGGATCCCGACCACAACCTTGAGAGCAGCCTCAAACAGGCCCACAACATAAAAATGGCTTAGTTAGAGAAGAGAGTAGAACAGAGAAGTACGTTGAAAAAAATCTAAATACCCCCAGGGTGGCTTCTTGGCACCACAACTGTTCAGACATTCTCCAAGAGTTTGAATGAAGTCAGATGGTGAAAGGACTTTTTTCTTTTTTCCTCTTTATCCTAAAGATTGAGACAAAGCTGTATAAAGAGGAGGTGGAAAGGAGGAAGAAGAGTGTAGTCTGGTTGTTTGGGAAAGGGGGTTTCTTTTAGGATAGTGGTAAAGTAGAAGGAGTTGGGGGAGGAGGGTGGGATGGGCGAGGTAGTTGGAGCAAACCATTTGGAGGGTGCAGTGTGCCAGCATTGGGGCATTCACACTGGGAGGTCCTGTTTAGATGTAGGGAGAGAGAAAGGGTGGAGGAGAGACAGCACGAGTAAGCAGGCCCTCTAGCTGGGGAGTAGCATAAATATGGTCCTGTAAACATCTCCTGGCGGTGGGACACTGAATAAACACCAGAACAAGCTCAGCAGCCCCTCTCAGAAGGAGCCACCCCTTCCAACCCCTGACTCGGAATGGAAAAGATTACAGTTTATATAAACAACAGAATTCCTAACACTAGGTCTACTCTGGAGGTCTAACCCAAGTGGGGCCCATGGATGGTTTCTCACTTTTTTTTTTCTTCACTTTTTTCTTCCTCTGTATTTTTTTTTTTTTTTTTTGCAGCTTTAATAAATTACATTCAAATTTCAGAATGTTGGCTTAGTAAAATAAACAATTATCTTTTTTCTAGTCTTTTCATGTATACAGGAAATCGGGAGTCAGAATGGCTCTCAGAAACAAAGGTGGACTCCAATACAGCCTGCAAGAGTTGGCTTTTTAAAACTTCTCAACAGCTCATGTGTTTTCACATGGAATATTACAAGCATTTTGAAAATATTGATTTCCTCACTCCTGGGACATTTCTCTCAAGTGCTTATCCTAGTCAGAATCTGACAGGTTAAGGGCATTGCAGCATGAATGTGAGATACCAGGCCATTAACATGCATCCTGGGTGATCAGATCATAAGTGGACAGCACATTACATTAATGGCATTTAGCAGACACTCGTATCCAAAATACCCAGATCAGCCTGGAGAGCAATTGGGGGTTAGGTGCCTTGCTCAAGGGCACTTCAGTCATTCCTGCTGGTCCAGGGAACCGAACCGGTGATCTTTTGGTCCCAAAGCTGCTTCTCGAAACATTAGGCCATGGCTAAAGTACAGGTGTGGTCAAAGATGTCTTGTTAAAAGACGCATTGTGATCCAATGACCCAGACCACATTTGGAGATCATGTGGGACGTATAAGCTTGATTGCCCTAGTTGGAAAAGGGCATTATTGTGAGACTTCGGAAATTGCGCTTAACGGTTAATCTCTCTACATATCACTAGGCTAATGAATAAGGACGATGCTCTAACAGCAGCGACAAAAACCGTTGCTTTTTATAGCTTCACTCATCATCTCATCTCTGATTCATTTAGAAGTGTCGTTAGCAGACCATTAAATATGGTACATTAAATATGATGCAGCAGAAGACCATACGATTAAAACTTTTAAAACCGCCTGTAAAGATACATGAAATCTAATTTTTTGGACATTCCTGCCTTAAAAGAAATGGCATGTAAGACTGACATAATACATGTGCATGACAGCCTTTCTCCGGTGGAAATGATGTATGAAATCCAATCACAAGTGGTCACTGAAGATGTATTCGTAACACCAGGTGTGAACGGCTATGCGTCTCGACTGTCCACTTGTGACCCGATCACCCAGGACACATGTTAATGTGAACAGGACCCCTGTGTGAACAAAGCTAGCTGCAAACAAAAGTGTTTCACACTTGAGCAGAAAGCTTCAGCTTTTTTTTTTTTTTTTTTAAATTAGGCAGGCATGAGTGAGGGAGGTAGAAGGAGGCAAGACTGGATAGACGGAGACAATGAGAGTACATTTCCTCCTCATATTTTTGAAAGATCCCTTGCTTTAGCT
>JAOBRE010000001.1:18646285-18656526 GCA_027574745.1 Occidentarius platypogon
GTCTTTGCTGTCAAACACTTCCATCAGTATCTCTATGGCCATGCTTTCAAAATCCACACAGACCATAAACCACTGATAAGTCTGTTCAGCGAAACCAGATGCAGCCCACCGCTAGCTTCAGCCAGGATACAGCGCTGGGCGCTCACGCTGTCAGCCTACCAGTATTCGATGGTGTACAGAGCAGGTAAAGATAATACCAGCGCTGATGCCCTAAGCCGGCTGCCTTTGCCTGAAACACCTGTTGTTACCTAGGTGCCCCCAGAGACTGTGTTTTTGATGGAAAGGCTGGCAGAGACACCAATAAGAGCGTCCCAGAGCAGACAGTGGACAGAGAGGGACCCTGTCTTGTCCCGTGTCAAAATTTTCCTTTTACAAGGCTGGCCCAGTGTGGTGGATGGAGAGGAGCCGAGGCCTTATGCTAAACACAAAACAGAGCTGAGTCTGCAGGATGGCTGCATCTTTTGGGGGGCAAAGTTCGTCGTGCCTACACCAGGCCATACACAGATTGTGGAGGAATTACATGATACTCATCCAGGTATATCTTGGATGAAAAGCCTGGTGAGATCCTATGTATGGTGGCCAAGACTGGATCAGGATCTAGAGAACAAGGTGAAAACATGCATGCAGTGTCAGACCAATCAGAACATGCCTCACCCTGCTCCTTTGCACACATGGGAGTGGCCAGACTGCCCTTGGTCTAGGTTACATTTGGACTTTGCTGGCCCTTTTAAGGGGCACTTGTTTCTTATAATGGTGGATGCACATTCTAAATGGATTGAGGCCCACATCATGAGCAATATCACAGCCCCCACAACCATTGATAAGCTCAGGCAAGTGTTTGCTGTCCACGGGTTGCCGGACACGCTGGTCACTGATAATGGCCCGACAGTCACCAGCAAGCTGTTCAGTGAATTTATGCACCAGAATGGCATCCAGCACATTCAGAGACAGCTCCTTTTCACCCAGCCTCAAATGGTTTGGCGGAGAGGGCTGTGCAGACCGTGAAGGAGGGCTTGAAGAGGATGACAGGAGACTCTCTCAGCACTCAGCTTTCACGGTTCCTGTTCAAATATCGCCTCACACCACAGACCACAACTGGACGCATGCCAGCGGAGCTGCTGATGGGGCGTAGGCCCAAGGTAAGACTGGACCTTCTGTGTCCAGACATGAAAGTGAAAGTGGTGGAAAAGCAAGAAAAACAGAAAGAAAGACATGATCGACATGCACATGAGAGACAGTTAAAACTAAATGACTGTGTCTATGTAAGGAACTTCAGCAGTAGCATCAACCAGCAGTGGCTACCAGGGATTATTCTCAAACAGAGCGGGCCAGTGTCTTATGTTGTTAAGCTGACTGATGGGCATACATTCCACAGACATCAAGACCATGTGCGCCTGCGGCATGACACGGGTACCAAGACAGACAGTTCCACCGAGTATCCAGTGGGACCACCGCCCAGGGAAGTGGGTCTCCAAGAGAGAGAGACTCAGGGAGATGTTGCTGTGGCTCTCAGAGAGGCTGGACACCCTAACACTGAGGCCCAGACAACAGGCAGTCCCCTTGCACCAGTCACCCCTGAAACACCCACACCAGCGGTACCTGCTGGGTCCCCAGAGGTGGTGCAGAGGTTGCAGTGTGTGTGAGAACCTCCTGAGAGACTGACTCTGTGATGGAGCATGTTAAGTTTGAATGTTGGATTGACTGTTAACTTTGTTAAATTTTCAGGTGTTGGTATGGTGGAAACAGTACTTTAAGTCAGGTTTCTAGAGTTTTCCATGTTTATTTACTAAAAGGGGGGAATTAGAACTTAAGGGGGGAGGAGTGTTGTAAGTGAGCTAAATGATAGCCAGCTGGCCACCAGGGGAGGGCACCATTGTCAAGAGAGATGGTTTTATTTAAGGACTGTCTTCTTCTTCAGTTTTTGTTTTTGCAGACTTCCTGTTTACCTGTTTTTCACCTTTCCGGTGTAATGCCTGCTCGTCTTGTTGAGATAAATTTACGTTCTGAGTTAGAGGTGTCGAGTGATTCACTTTCTTGCGTGCCGAAGTTACCACAGTTTCCCTTTTGAATCTGGTTCCTCTCAAGGTTTCTTCCTCATGTCGTCTCAGGGAGAGTGCCACACTGCCACTATCATCTCTGGTTTGCTCATTAGGACGGGATATAAATTTAATTTCTGTAAAGCTGCTTTGTGAAAATGTCTGTTGTTAAAGCGTGCTATAAAATGGAATTGAATAGAATATAGTCACATTTATTTAGTTATCTACACACTCAGAAAATAAAGTACACTATTGTACCTTTAGAAATACAACCGCTTGTCACTGGGACAGGACCCTCTAAGGTACTTATTTGTACTCTTTATATACTTCTTGGGACTATATGTGGAGCTTTTTGGCCCTAAAAAGGTACACATAGTTACTTTGAAGTCCAACAATGAGCCCTAAGAGGTACATTAGTGTAGATTGTACCTTAAAGGACAGAACTGGACTCCTACTGTACCCCTATTTCTGACAATGTAGTAGATGCTTTCATTCAGAGTGACTTACTGTTGAGCTGAGCACTAGCTCATGCTCCTGAGCCACCACTGCACAATAATATAATTAACTTCTACTGAAATTATAAATGTAGGTCTAAATGAACTTGAACCATTGGTCAAAAACTCAGTATCCCATTGCATTGTACTTATTATAGCTTTGAGGAACGAAGTTACTTGTGGGAGGAAATACCATAAACCTAGTGAGTCACCATATGCAGACCTTCCGAGAAACTTGGCTTTATGGATAGTTTAATGACTTGATAATCTTTAAATACTTCATACAGTGACCTAAAAATGGTGTTTGTGGATTTTGACAGAAGCTCATACAAAAACATCGAAGAGGAGACTCTTTATTGATAAGAATTCTTGAAATAATGCCAATAGTCTAGTTGGAGGACTATTCGATGCTTTTAGAACTACTGCCAAGTAGTTGACTACTTTTCTGTTGCTACAGACAACTGAGCATTTTTAAGGTCTTACACAAAATGGCAAGCACAAATCACGCAGTCATTAATCTGACTCTAAAGAGACAGCCAAGTTCTAGGCGACTCAGAAGAAAGGCATGAGTTTGGCCTTGCTGATATCATTCACACTGGGGGATGGATCTGACCTTACATGGTAAAATAAAGGATCATGGGATATGTTTGGGTGGAACCTTTTGCCACAATGCTAAAAACAGTTAATATTAATAAAGTAAGAATATCTTCATGAAGTGTAAACAACCATGAATATAGGCAAGAAAATGACAAAGAAAGGAATATAGGTGAGAACAAGAGTACAAGGGTGGTTTTTGTGCATTAAAAGAATATAATTTTTTTTTTTTCAAATTAACTAAAGCTGAACTTAAAGAAACAATACATTAATTGTGTGGCTATCTGCAAAAATTCTAGATTCTGGAAAACAGCCAACAAATACAAAAAATCATCATATCATTATCAAAACAGAGACGAGTGCTTACGCACACTACATACAGCAGTTTTTTTTTTTTTGAGATTTCTGAGGAAGAACATACTCTGATATCCCTTGTACTGTTTTCTTTATACAGCACTGTTTATTGCTGTGTAAACTAGTGAAAGTGTTATAAAGTACAAGCTGTGATATATGTAGCATCATGGGAATTTTAAAGGATACCACTTGTATTTGAAAATAGCAACATATCACAAGATGTTAATCACAGTAATCTGTAGTACTATAGCCTAATGGATGAAAATAAGCACTTATGGAAACATCATCTCATCTCATCTCATCTCATTATCTGTAGCCGCTTTATCCTGTTCTACAGGGTCGCAGGCAAGCTGGAGCCTATCCCAGCTGACAAACACCCCCACACTTGAAATATTATATGTTATCTGTTTCTGTAGTCACAAGTAAATCAGAAGTACTTGTAAAGTGAATGTTATGGGAAAAGTCTGCATCACACCACCTCATCATAGATTCCTTTTCTATAACAGTACACAGTCATGTTTAATTCCTTAGAAATGTATGCAAAGAACATGCATTTGTGATTCCAGTGGAAACTTTTTTTAATTTGTAGTATAGTAGAAGAGAGCAGGGAGACTTGGGACAAGTTTTCAGCTTTTGTAGATTGTGTGAAATTCTTTGCAAGTAGCATCACATTCATATTGCATGAGAGAGGATTTACTACACCCTCTTACCACAACATTAATTTCTCAGCTTGTTACATATACTGGCCTTCAGGCTTCACTTTTTCTGTCATTATTTTTTGCAGGGAGACATGAGACATTGAGAGGAGTTATGGGACATTATATAAGGAGACTTGGGACATAGTGGGGAGACATGGAACAAAAATAAAATACCTCTACCTAGATGTTTAATTTTTATTTATTATCAAAACTTGTAACATATGAACTGTATGAACACACAATGCTGGCACAGTGATAGAAAAATGTCACTTTACCCAAAACCTGACCAGAAAAAAACAGTTCCATTCTCAAGAAGGAATGAAATAAGCGACACGGCCACATTTTTAACAAAATAAAAAAAAAAAAAACAGTTTTATATTTGTAAACCACAGAAGAGCTACTGTAACACAAACTGCTTAAAAAGTTAATGCTGGCTAAAACAGAAAGATGTCATGATAATCATTTTCACGCTTTCAGTTTCAATTGGTTTCTCTTTCGCGGTGGGAACGCCCACCGTAAACAGGATAAAATCTGTCTGACATCCCATTAGGGATTAGGGAATTGAGGGATATATTTGGGCTATAGTTTGGGCTATTTGGAGGTAAAACTTGTTGCGAGATGGAATGCATATTTTATGTGCTTCGGATGATTCATTTTATGATTCAGGACAGCGATTCAGTTCAATCTTCAGAACTGCGACACTGATGATGAATGGTGGCTTTTTCTTTATTTTATTTTTTTAAACTTCGACTTGATCCAGCCAAAGATCAGCTCGAATAAGTGTAAATATTTCTTCTATTTCTTATGAGCAGATCGGTTGATAATATGTTATCTTAGGCTGGTGTTTGCAACACAGGGTCAGTGACCACTCCATTGCAGCCCAGACAATCAGACAAAACAATGACTGTGTGTCACTACCGGTGCTGGAACAGCCCATGAAGGAGGCAACATGTCGCTGACCATGCCTGACTGGTGGAGCAGTGACTTAAAACTCACACGTACTTGACAAGAGCTTATGAAGAATGTTACATGACAGAACCACTGGTATCATACGTGATCTTTTGAAATAGCTAGTAATTAAAATTCACTACAGGTACACTTTAACAAAGGTAATGCTGTGGAATGAGTTGGCATTGGCCTGGCATTTCTTCCTCCTTTTCTGCTCCAAGATGTCTGCGAGTGTTTGTAATACATTATCATGGCACCATCTGTAACTGCCTTGGGTCAGTGATATCTTACAACCCGAAAGGATGTGTGCCATGGTTCCTCTGCTGTCAGAGAGCTTGCACAGTGGATCCTACCTCATCCCCCACTTGTGTAGGTTCACCAGGATAGGGAGAGTATCATAGACGGCCCTCACCAGGAAGGATAAGTGTAATGGCTCTAGCCTCCACAGATCAGTGATCTTTCTTTGGGGAAGGTCCTAGCTTGGGCAGGCTCCTTTTGTCTCCAGCTCCACAGCACTTGCTCTCATATCGGCATCCTCCAGGTTCCTTTGCCCACTGTTGGAAGTAGGATGTCTCCAAGTCTTGTCTTTCAGTGCAAGGTATTCCATTTATGTCCCTTGTCCTGAATGAGCACTCTGCTTGTTGTATAGTAGTGTTGTCTGCTTATTTCTGCCTAGACTTAGTTGTAATGCCAGCTTCCTTGACATGTTTGTCTTTGGAGTGCCGGTAGGTCATGTTAAGCCTGCACTTTGCTACTTTTAGCCAGATTGTATGTACAGGCCAATTGGCATGAAGCTTGGAGGGATTTCCAGCCACTTCTGGAGGTGTTTATTTATTTGCCTCTCCATTCCCTCAACTGACATTAATGGCACATGATGCACTGTTACCAGCCACATTAACCTTGGAGGAAGGCATGCTGATAAAGTAATTCTTGCAACTTTCCAGGCAAACTACACACACTGATTTTCCTCAGCCAGTCCTCTGTTGTTGTTTTTTGTGCTGAGGATGTGGTATTTGTCTGAGAGAGTTTTGTTATACTATGTTCCCAGACACTTGATCGGTTTTTCTCAATTGTTGGGATTGTTTCCCCTTGACCTTGTAGCTTGAACCTTTTTGTCATTTTCCCTTGTTTGATCACTAGGCTCCTAGATTTCCTGGCCTTGAAAGTCATCCTGGCCCATGTGGCCATTCTGTCAAGCTATGCTAGGACCCATTTTGCTTGGACATGTGTTGGAGTCATGATGATCACGTCATCCATGAAACCCTTGATAGCTGGCTGTTGGGCTCCTGAGCTGTCTTTTGGCCCTTTGATTTCTTTTTCAGCTGCTGTGATTATCAGGTTCATCCCCATGAGGGACCAGATGGTGAGATGGCACACCCTGTTATAATTCCTTTCTACACTGACTTCCACTGTTGTGAAGATAGTGGTTCAGATTTGTGACCTGATGTTGCTGAAGTAACCAGTGATCATGCATTTATTGTGGGCTGGGGTGTCATAGTGGTTCATTGCTACCTGGTCAGGTTACATGGGATAGAGCCATAAGCATCGGCTAATTCAAGCCAAGCAACTGTGAGGTTGCATTTCCTTTGCTTAGCTTTGCGGATCAGTTGGCTGAGGACACTAATGTTTTTGGCACCCTGAGAATATTGAGAGCCCACCCTTCTGGATAGAAATGTTGATATATCCATTCTCTCCCATGTATTGTGTCATCCTCTTGGTTGGCACTGAGAAGAAGATCCAGCCTTCTACATTTATAAAGAAGATAGTCCGCAACTGACTTATGTGAGAAGAGCATGCTTCTTTGGGGACAAAACAGTCTTCTGCCTTTCTCCAGTTTGCTGGAGTCGTGTGTTTTAACCAAATCAATCCTCCAGATGAGTTTCACCAGGGCCCAAAGTAGTTTGGAGCACTTTTTGTATACTTTTTAGGGTGTACTGCTGGGACCAGGAGCTGCTCTTGTGCGTTTCACCCTCTTTTGTATCTCCTTTCAAGATGGCTCTTTTGTGCTGAGCTCTGTTGTTGATTTGTGTGCTAAGCCAAGTAGATGGTTCTCTTCTAAAGGACTCATTATAAACTCCTGACATCCTCCTTTGAGCTCATAAGCATCCCAGATTTTGCCTTGCCTAAAAGGGATCTAGTGAAGCAGTAAGGGTTCTTAATAAACTGGGCCTGCTTTTTCTGTACCTTCTTGAGTCTCCTTCTGATCTCTGCACTTCTTACTCTGATAAGCTGCTTTTGAAGGCTGGATGTTAATTCTCTTATGTCGTCTTTCTCATCAGCTTCAGCCTCTTTAAACTGCCTATTCAAGGTCTTGATCTCCTTTCTTAGATGTTTGATTTCTCTCCATCTTCAGGTATGGTTGTGTTTCTCCTCTTCTTCTTTACACCAGAATGTCCTCTTGCCAAGTTGTAGGCGATAGTTGACAGTGTTCACTTACATGTCTGCTGTTCCTGCTAAAGCTCTTTCTCTGTTACTGCACCCTAGATCCTCCTCCAATTTGGACCATTCTTTACTGTTGTTCATTTTGAGCCACTGGATTTGTTGCCTTAAAAGTTGGGCTACTTCCTGGGGTGGCAATGGTCTGGCCATTGCATGTGGTTCAAGGAAACAGGTGTTGGGAGCTCCCCAGTACTGTGGTGTGCTTCTTGCCTGGGGATCTCCTGCATCTCACCAGACTCTATCTCTGTCACTGCACCCAATTCTGGATTTTGTAAATAAACACTTCCTGTAGATTGATCCTTGATCTTATCCTGTGTCCAGTGTATTACAAAGTACAGCATATAGTAGTTGTATGTAGAATAGAGCCATCATAGACTAACCCTAACCCTCAACTATAATCAAGGATTGGAGTAAGTGATATTACTGTACATGATAGTATCACTTACTCTAACCTGGATGAGGGCAACATCGTTAGTTATTGAGTTAAGTAACTCCTACATTGTCTATATGTCCTATATTGTATTAATTACACAATCAGCTGGCATACTGTATATGTTATTTGAACTATCATAAAGGTCAGATGAAAAACATTTGTTGGGTCTATGATGGCTTTTTTTTAATGTTAATGAAAATTTGCATAAAATATATAGCATACCTTTTTAAAAAATCAAACTTAAAGGACAGGGACAAATAAATAATTTGTTGTAGATTTGATAACACTTTTAGATGTATTTTGATTGCAGGTTTTGTGATATTCAGAGTACTGTACATAGAAATCCCCAGCAGCCCACCTCCACTGGGAAAAAAACAAGTCTGCCACCATTTGTCCTTACAATCGTTGACCAGCTGTTGGTATTTGCTAGTACTTCATGCTGCACACTCCTCACAGCCTTCTTCCCATGGTATGATTAGCGCCACTAAAATTATTTTCTTCCATTTCAGATGACCTGGGTAGTGGACAGTACAACATCTGGGAACTGGGGCTTCCTTCCCAGGTCAACTCTCATCTCTCATCCATTTGCAAATGTAAAGTTGAATAATTTCTCTGTGCATCCTTTCTAAAATGTAGCTAATAAAAATATTATTTGCTGTTATAAAAATAAATCCATGGGAATATATTTTACTTTCAAAACTGCAAGAGAAGACAAGGGGTGAAGGTGGGATTACATCCCTGGAGTGTTTTTCCCGGTATCTGGTAATTTAGCACAAAAGTCTTTTAGCACAAGTCTTTTAAAGCACAAATCTAAAGTCTTTTAGCACAAGTTCTAAAGTCTCTTAGCACAACTGTTCTTTAGTACAACCCTGGATTATGGTCACAATAATAGAAAAAACATTTTTTTATCTTGATATAGGAAGGGGTTTATTATGATTGCTTAGGGAATTTCTGCTGTTGTGCATGTTAAGGATCAGTTGTTGATCCCTGAAATGTGGACTGAAAATCTGATTCTTTGGTGTCTTTGGATATTTGTAGTTAAGCCATAATAAACCTTGAATTGTGGGGACCTTCACAGATAACTTCTGATCATATCACAAATTCAACTGACTGTCAATAATTACGCGTTTGCTGAATTAATTAACCGGGGGATTGTGTCTCTTGTCCTGCTTGATATGTGTTTTGCCGATTAAGAAGTAACCAACAAACGAAAGAAACTTCCACTAAAGTATCCTAGAACGAATGCCAATTAAATAAAAATGCAATAAAAACATTCAGGAATGACAAAACAACCAGCATGGCGGTTTCAAGATGGCGGCGTGGGGAAATACAATCGCTCGTTTTTGATCGGAATCTCGGCAACTTTCATAAAAAAAAAAACCAAACAAACATCAAACATGATCAGTAAGTATTCGTAATAAAGATTAAGGGTTCGTGCTAAAGACTTCAGATTTGTCCTAAAAGACTTTTGTGTTAAATAACCGTAAACCCACCAGACAGTGGAATTAATTATACACCATTAAAGTATACAGTTATAGAGGATTAAAGTCAAACAGCACCGGGTAACTAGGTTTATGAATCCCTTGATTAAAAAGAGGGAAATTTTCATGTTCAGGATGAATAATGGTCATTCCAGTAGCAGAAAAGGTGAGACATCTTTCGGGTATCCATGTGTAACCGTCATCATTCTGGTATGAATCCAAAACCTGAATGGATCCTTTAGAGTTCGACTAAAAATTATGTGATGCCACGCAAATCGCCACGTTTCATTTAAAAATCACCTATAAACAAATCACATCCTATGTGAAATAAAAATGTACAGTGAAGATTTTTTTTTTCTCCTTATTCATTGGCATACGTCACAAAATTTACCTTTCTGACCATTTAGCTCCGCTCACTCAAAACTTGTGATAATTTGCATACTACACTTCTCATAAATTCGTCTGAGGATTTCTTTCCGTGTCAAATTACTCAAGTGTCCGTCACTAATTATAAAAAAACGTTGATATTTGCAGAGGCGGTTTTACCATAAGGCAGTTGCCTAGAATCTGTACCAAATCAGGCCCCCATAGGGGCCCCCTCAGTCTGCCCCTCCATGGTGAACACCACAAAAACAAGTACTACCTTATTTTGTTACTTTTGTTAAGTAACCGTACATTTATATTTAAAAAAAACAAAAAACAACACCAAAATTGCCTCAGAATGCCTGGAGGGTATAAGGTGGAGGGCCCCATGTTTGTATTTT
>JAOBRE010000001.1:19882673-19893189 GCA_027574745.1 Occidentarius platypogon
TTCCAATCATCTGGGACCTCTTCCTCCTCCCAAATCTTTTCTATTAAATGCCCCAGCATTAGCGATGATGTGTCTGGCGCAGCTTTCAGGGCTTCTCCTGGGATTTCATCGGGACCAGCTGCCTTCCCATTTTTCAGCACCAAGATGGCTCTTCGCACTTCCTGTCTGGTTGGTGTATCACAGTTTACCGGGAGTGGGCTTTCCGCAGGTAGTATCTCTGCAGTGTCTTCAGGAGCGGGTCTATTTAGTAACTCCTCAAAATGTTCGGCCCATCTTTTGAGCTGATCCTCCTTATTTGTCAGCATATTTCCGTTCTTGCCTCGCACTGGCCCACTATCCTGTTTGTATTTTCCAGCTAGTTTCTTGGTGGTGTCATAGAGCTCCTTCATGTTTTTTTTGTGTCGCTGCCTCCTGTGCATGCTTGGCAAGATCCTCGATGTATCTCCTCTTATCCTGTCGGACACAACTTTTAACTTCTTTATGGCACTCCAAATATTGCTGTTGGGCCTGGGACTTCGCTGCTCTTGTGTGACTTCTATTAAGTGTGTCTTTCTTCATCTTTCTATCCCCAATCTTCTTCAATGTTTCTGATGTTATCCAAGGTTTGTCATGTCGTTTCTTCTTTCCAACAATCTCTTCACAAGATTTGGTCCATACCCCTTTGATGTTTTTCCAGTCTCTCTCTATGATGTTACTCTCGTCGTCTTCTTAGTCATCCTGTAGCGCTTGAAACCTGTTTCGCAAAGCTACTCGGAAGGCATCTGCATAATCTTTCTCCTGCAGTAGTCAGACGTTGTACTTGGTCCTGGTGTCAGTTCGCATCTTTTGAGCTTAAGCCTTAATTTCGCCACCACTAGGTGATGATCTGATCCTGCATCTGCTCCCCTTTTCACTCTAACATCCAGCATTGTTCTCCGAAATTTACTGTTGATTCCAATATGATCTATCTGGTTTTCTGTTCTGTGGTCGGGGGACACCCATGTAGCCTTGTGGATGTCTTTATGGGGAAAAATGGACCCACCGATCACTATTCCGTTATCCGCGCAAAGGTCTGCAAACAATTCCCCATTCTCGTTAATCTGTCCAAGCCCATGCTTACCCATTATCTCCTCATACCCTATGTTGTTGGAACCAATTTTGGCGTTAAAGTCTCCCATGAGTACTGTAACTTCTCTCTCCCTCTTCTGGTCTAAAATGTCCTGCAATCTATTATAGAAATCTTCCTTTGCTGTATCTTCAGCATCGTTTCTCAGGGCGTAGCACTGCACAACCCTTAACTTGATCCTACGGTGTTTAGTCTTGAACTGAGCTGTGATGATTCTGGAACTGATTGATTCCCAGCTGGTAAGGGCTTTCTGTGCCTCTCTAGATAACATAAATCCTACCCCCTCTGTATGTTGTGCATTCTCCTTCATATGGCCAGAGTATAGAATTAGCTCCCCCGATGCAAGCCTCATTTGTCCAGCTTTAGTCCATCATGTTTCACTCAGACCAAGCACCTGCAAATTGTACTCTCTCATCTCCTTAGCGATTGTAATTGCTTTACCTCCTTCATACATTGTTCTTACATTCCAAGTTCCTATCCTGGTGATCATCTTTGGTGATAGAAGACTCGGCAGTGTAGATTCCTTTCGGCTTTGTCTACTCTGTGTCATACTTGCCCTTCCAAAAGAAGGCTCCTCCATCCCAACTTCAATACGATTTCTTCTTCTAGTTGATGTTTCAGTAATCAAAATTATACCACTGAGTGGGGGATTCGCCCACCCAACTTCACCAGAGCCCCTTTAGCCAGCGTGTTTCGGAGTTTAATTTTAATTTTAAGTTTATTAGCATTTATATAGTGCACATAATTGTACAATATATATACACACTATGGCACTTAACAAAATGTTATTGGAGTTATTCCAGACCGGCCTTCATGGCAACCGTAACAGCCTGGGTAGAGAACTACCCACCATATTTCACCCAGCCTGGCAAACCCTTACTTTGCCTGTTTCTGTCTCCCGTGACAAGGATGAGGGGTTGGACTTTGGGAGACAGCCGCCTGGCAGGGGGCCAGAAAAAAAATGTTACAAAGACCAACTGAAGACGACTATGAAAAAATGTGGTTTGAACCCAAGCCAGCTGGAGGACATTGCCACCCAACGCTCCATCTGGTGGCAGCTCTGTCAACAAGGGGTGCAGAAGCTCGAGGAGGACTGAGGAGACTGATGGACCAGGAGACGCTTAAAGAGACATGAAGCCAGTTCCACACCCATACCCCCAATCAGTGCCCTTAATTGTTCTGTCTGTGGCAGGCAGTGTGGCTCACGGATTGGACTTTACAGTCACATGAGAACTCACAAGTAGCAGAGGCAGGATTGTTATCACCGGATACGATGGACATCCTTAAGCAAGTAAGTAAGCAAGGTCAAGAGGGTGTTTCCAAACATCAAAGGATCACCCAATTCATCACTCTCCTCAATGAGAAGGGTCTCAAGTGGGTTACTGCTGTCTGGGAGCAGGGCAGTGAATTGTTGTCATCCTATGCGCACTTCATAGAGCTCATCAAATGAGTCTTTGATCATTCACATGAAGACAAAGAAATCAGAGAGCAGTTGTTGGCGATCAAACAGGAAAGGAATGCACTGGAATTTTGCACTCTCGCAGCAGGACATGGGTAAAACAAACCTGTGCTTAAAGCTGTGTTTCATCAGGGTCTCAACACTGAGGTGCTCAGAGAGCTGACTTGTAGAGATGACCAAGTGTCATTCAATTCCCTCGTAGACATGGTAATTCACCTAAACAACCTGATCTGCAATCACCAAGCTTGCCAAGTAAAAGTCAACCCCACATCCCTGACTGATTATCAGAAACCCATGCAAATAGCAAGAACTAAGCTCAGTCCTACTGAGCACAATCAAAGGAGGGAAAGGCTCATATTTTACTGTGGTGCCTCCAATCATGCCTTATCACAATGTCCCACCCAGGGAAGAAGCGCCCAGTCCAGGGCTCAGGTTGAGAGGACCATCACATCTCCTGGAGGTCCCTCTGTGAGACTTTCACAATTTGTATCTGACCATTATTTTGCTTTCTGTGTTCAGATAAAACACTTAGGCTCTATCTCTGTCCTCTCAATTCTGATTGACTCTTGAATAGCTCCAATTTCATTAACCAGGACACTGTAAAGAGCCTCAAGATCTTCATTCATCCCCTGCAGCATCCACTCACCACCAAAGCAACTGATGGCAGGCCCAATCACCTTGCACACCTAACCCCCTCAACTCCAAGTCACTGCCCAGCATATAGAAACCATGTCATTCATGGTCACCACTACCACAAAAGTTCCCATAATCCTGGCTTCCTTTGGATGTAACATCATGACCCCCAAATCTCCTGGATGAATAAAGAGATATAGTCACAGCACTGCCATCATCCGTATTTACAATTTCTTTGATTTGTTTTCACCTCCACCACCACTGAAAACCCAGATCTCCTTGTCACAACCATAATCCCTGAAGCATATCATGAATTTCTCAAAGTAGTCAGCAAGAAAAAGGCCAGTGGCCTGCCACCTCATGGACCATATGACTGCGCAATCGACCTCCTACCAGGTACCACACCACCATGGAACTGTATATATCTGTTATGGCTCACTGAATAACAACCCATGGACGATTATGTGCAAGAGGCCCTCCAGCAGGGTTATATCTGCCAGTCCGCTTCTCTTGCTTCTGTGGACTTCTTCTTTGTGGAGAAAAAGGGGGGAGGACTCTGGCCATATATTGATTATCACGGTCTGAATCAAACATCACTAAACTATCCCTATCTGGTCCCCTCAGCTCTGGAACAACTTTGCTCAGCCACAATTTTTAACAAACTAGAGTGCCACAGTGCTTACAACCTTGTACACAAGGTGATGAGTGGGAAATGGCATTTAGCGCCACATCTGACTACTTTGAGTACTGCGTCATGCCATATGGGCTGTTTTGTGCTCCCTCAGTCTTCCAGTGTTTGATAAATGACATACTGAGAGATATGCTGGGGAAGATTTTAATCACATGCATTGATGACATCCATCTTTACATTCATACTTCCCTCAAGAGTTATGTGAACCATGTGAAACAAGGACTGTCTCATCTCAAGAATCAAGTCTCCTCAGTTCTCAAATGTTGACAGGGTGTCATTAAAAAAAGAGGGGATGCAACACAGTGGTAAACATGACCCTGTCCCAACTTTTTGGAAATATGTTGCTGGCATCAAATTCAAAATGAGCATATATTTTTCAAACAACAATACAATTTCACAGCTTCAACATTTGATATGCTGTCTTTGTACTGTTTTCAATAAAATACAGGGTTTCCATGATTTGCAAATCATTGCTTTCTAGTTTTATGTATTTTATACACAGCATCACAACTTTTTTAGAAACAGAGTTGTATGTCAAAGGCAAGAAATGTGAATTTCATGTTCCCACAATCTCACTCCTAGGTCAGGAGGGATTTTCTATGTAGAAAGCCAAGGTGGCTGCCATAATGGAGTGACCCACACCTAAGGCAGTTAAGGAGTGCCAGCATTTTCTCCACTTTACCAACTTTTACCAACGGTTCTTTTGTGGCTTCTGCTTAATACCATGCCACTTACGACCCTCCTTATGGGAGGTCCAAAACATCTGAAGTGGAACCAAGCTGCCATGTAGGCATTCAATAAGCTCAGAGAGGCTTTCACCACCAGCACTGGCTTGAGGGCTCAGCACATCCATTCACCATCTTCAAAGATCACAAAAATATCTGAAGATGGCTAAATGTCTCAATCCTTGTCAAACTATGTAGATGAGCCCTCTTCTTTGATTCCATGTCATGCTTTCCTACAGACCTGGTTAAAAAAATGCAAAGGATGACTTTTTGCCATGTATTCACCCCACTAATAACTCGAAGTTTGACTATGGCACCATACTCCCTCTGTCTTGTTTTGTCTGAGCCATAACCTGGGAGATAGACTGACATTGCAAAGTTACCTAATCACCAAATTCCTATCCTGTTGCTCCCTGGGCTAGACTTATGTCCCGCAGCACCTTAGGGATAAGAGCATTACTTGGACACACATCCCCAACTACTGCTCACCCTGGTGCCCACACACCCAGTGCACCTACAATTTGTTTAAGGCTAAGTATTGGTGGTCCAACATGGTAACCAACATACTCTGTCATGTCTCTTCATGTACTGAGTGTGCACATACGATGAAGGTTGGAGTATCAAGTAGAGTGGGAAAGGTATGGCCCAGAAGAACAATGCTAGGTTCTGTCACATGACATGCTTGAGTCAATGTTGTGTCAGGACTTTCATGCTAAACACCCTGAAAAGCCAGTCCCTGGCCCCAGGGCTCAGACCAGAAAGAGTTCCACATGGACTACAAACACCCAAACACACAGCCCATTGTCACATTTAGGTTCAGTGGGACTTTTAACTTTGCACACCTGTTTTTCACCTCACATAATCACCATTCCGCAGCAAATAAGGACTTCTGTCTCTCTCTCTCTCTCTCTCTCTCTCACACACACACACACACACACATTCAGTGTGCCTGAACTGACTTACCAAGCCTGTTTATTATATGTTGACATTCTGGTTTTGACTTTGTTCTGTTTCTTGGGTATTGGATTTTTCAACTTTTGTGATATTCTATATTCTCTTGAATTTGTTTGCTGATTACCTGAACATTGCCTGTATTGTGACTGCAATTTTGTTGCATGTTTTTGAATCTGTCTGGGATGGGTTTCCCAAAAGCCTCTTAACACTAAGGGCATCTTAACTAGGAGAGAGAGTGTTCATTGTGATGCTCGCTCTACCATTTAACAATGATTTTTGTGCGACAATGCTTTTGGGAAACCTATCCCTGATCAATTGCATCTGCTTACTGACTGATTCCTGACACAGGTAGTGACCTGTTTATTAATTAAGCCTAGTTAAGAGTAGCAGCATTAATTGTAAATATATATTTTAAAATACTTTTTAAAACAAGTCATCTAACAGAGTCATATAAAATACTCTATTATCAAAATAAATGTTAGTTAAAGGGTGACATGGTGGTGTAGTGGTTAGCACTGTTGCCTCACAGCAAGAAGGTCCTGGGTTTGAGCCTGGCAGCCGACGAGGGCCTTTCTGTAGAGAGTTTGCATGTTCTCCCCGTGTCTGTGTGGGTTTCCTCCGGGTGCTCCGGTTTCCCCCACAGTCCAAAGACATGTAGGTTAGATTAACATTGGGCAGCCATGGCTGAAGTGCCCTTGAGCAAGGCACCTAACCCCCAACTGCTCCCTGGGCACTGTAGCATGGCTGCCCACTGCTCTGTGTGTATGTGTGTGTGCTCATTACTCACTTGTGTGTGCATGCATGTGTTCACTGCTTCACATGGGTTAAATGCAGAGGACAAATTTCACTGTGCTTGAGTGTACACGTGACAGGTCTTCTTCTTCTTCTTCTTCTTTAAAGGCCTCAGTCAGCTGTGAGGTAGAACCTTTTTTTTTGCTGTGAGGTGATAGTGCTATCCACTGCACCACCATGCCGAGAAGAGCAATCGTAAAATTTTTATATTTGACCTTTCTTTTATTATCTGGGTGTACTCGAAATTACCCCTAAATGGAAATGGATGTTTGGCGCTTGTAACTGTCCTTATTCAGGGTGAATTCCAGCCTTGGGCTCCTGGGACAGGCTTCGGATGTATTGTGACCCTGAGTAAAATAAAGTGGTTACTGAAGATGGATGAAAGAATAGAGGAATTAATGCACAAATGTCTATAACCAAAATAAGATTGGATACTACGAAAACGAGCTTGTAAATAAAAAATAAAAACAAGGCAGGAGGACTTAAAAATTGTTTTACAAAAGCAAGATTGGTTGCCATTTATGTCCCCCTGAAAGTAAAGGATTTTGTCTGCCCCAGGTTCTTCATTTTCAGTGATGTTGTGTTAAAGACTAATGAGGTCCGAACATGCTGTCCAAATTCTAGATGAAACAATTCTTAATGCAATTAATGCAATTACACTTCATGCTAGTTCACCATATTTTGGGAATTTGCTACTTGTCTGCTAAAAGCTGTTATTTATTTGAGAGCAAAATGCAGCCATTATCATCAAAGAAACTTTCTAAAAAATGAACTGTTGTCTGAGATGGGGTAAGGCATTTTTGAATAGCCGTTAGATTGTGCTGGGATGTGCAATGTCAGATTGTAGGGTATAATTCGCACTGTCGCTTCACAGCAACAAGGTTCTGGGTTCAAACCTGCCAGGTGACTGGGGTCTTTCTGTGTAGAGTTTGCATGTTCTCCTCATGCCTACGTGGGTTTCCTCCAAGTGCTTTGGTTTCCTCCCATAGTCCAAAGATATGCAGATTAGTTCAACTGACTACTCTAAATTGCCTAGAAGTGTAAATGTGAGTGTGAATGGTTGTTCATCCCTATGGATAGATTGACGACCTCTCCAGGGTACAGTATACCCCGCTTCAGGCCCAAAGTCAGCTGAGATTGGTTCCAGCTCACCCCTGACCCTTAGCAGGATAAGCAGAATACACAACGCTTGGATGGATGGAAGGATGGATGATTTTAAAAGCCAGCACTTTCTACCTTCAGTTTGAGCAGCTTTTTCATTTTCTTTAACACATTTTAAAGTACCAGAGATAACCCCATGCGCTTCTCATGCTTATCCTCTTGAAATACTGCAATAAATTTTACAGCTCAACCCTGCTCCCAGAGTTCAACACTAGTCCTTAGACATACTTTATAAAATGAGATTATTTTGTGTTATTTTATATAGCCTCAGCTGAAGATTTAACCCCAGATATCGAGCAAAAAATCATGTAAGGAACCTTTCGTTCCTCAAAAATCATGATTACAATTTATTTGTTCGAAAAAAATAATATAATATAATTAGCAATTCGTTATTTCTTGATCACTGATCACTATAAGACAAAAAGTCTGACAAATAGTTACTTTTTCTAAATGCATAAGAATTACACTGTACTTAAGCACTCATATTTAAGGACATTTATTATAAAAAGTGAGCCCAACATTCACATTCTGTAAATCCTACCATTTAAGACTCTACCTAATGTATATTTTAGGTGCTTAAATGCACCTCTGCTGGGATTTGGCTCATGTTTTTAGCCAAATGGAATATTCAGCCTTAAGGGGTGTCTTATTTCGGATGAAATTGATGAGACTGCTTCTGTGAGCTTGCTCATGGAGCAAAAAAAAATCCATTTCAGTCTCCACTGGTCAGGTTTAAACTATGAGTTCAAAGCAAATGGAATGCAATGGCTTGCTAACAAGGTGGGATGACATGACTGTTAACACGGTAGTTTTTTTTTTTTTTTTCCCCCTCCATCATGTGGCCTGAGGGCATCAGGCAGGCTAACATGCCACCAGAGGGACCATCTACCACCTAAATCTCCCTGTTACCGCTATTCTTACCACTATTCCCTGGGTAGATTTTTTTCTTTCATTTAGTCTCTCTTGAACTCCGAAAACCATCTGAACACAACTTCAAAAAGTCCTCTGGTAAAGGAATGAAAAATGGTTCCTCTGTTTATTTTGCACTATAAACCAGGTTTGTAGTACTCGAACCTGACTCATGCTCTAATTTTAAGGACTCGTGACTCGGACTCGTGCATTAACTGTATTTGGACTCATAAACTGGAGACAAGGACTCGGATTTTTTCTTTATTTTTTTGTAACATCCCATAATAATTTGCCATAAGATATTTATATCTACATTAATTTTTGTACTAATTTTGTGCAAGAGTGTCACACCTGCATGCCTTGGTGCGTGCATCAAATAGACTCTCAGGTGCACTCCAGACAGTGCATGGGCACCAAGCGGACCTCCATGTGCGCCGTAAACAACTCGCACCTGTACAGGATTAAGGTACAATCAGCGTGCCTATATAAAAACTGTGAAAACAAACGTACTTTGTGAAGTGTTGAGTTGCGTTGCTTACACATTACCGAGCCTTATTTCCTTGTTTGGTTTCCTGAGCCCTGATTTCCTGTTTCTCGTCTTTGATTCTGCCAAGTCTACGATAGCCTGTTTGTGCCTCGCTTGACCTACTGCCTGTTTTACTGTTTTACGATTTTGCCTGCCATTCTGGATTGTTTACCCATCTTCACTTGTATTAAACAACACACCTTCTGCACTTACATCCGTCTCCCAACCATCTCTGACAGAATATTTCGCACTCCCTGATAAAGAGAAGCACGTTCACCTGTTCATACGTCATGTTCAGGAACAAACTAATGTTAATGGCGCTAAAACAGCCACCGTCAGATGGTGCAGTTGGAATCTTGTTCTCGGACTCAACTTGGATCAGTAGTGGACTCGACTTGGACTCAACTCGAAATTTTCTTTAATGACTTGGACTTAACTCGGACTTGAACACTGGGGACTCGAGACTGGATTCGGACTCGAGGTTTAGTGACTCGACTACAACACTGGTTGTTTACGAGATAACAAGCATGATGATAGTGGTATAAGCGTGAAAGCTGATGCTTTGGAATCCAATCTTTTTGAGTCAGTTATCATATATATGGGTAGATGCCATAATCGTGGTTTAAAAGTGAAGCCAGAACTTTGTAAATCAACAGTGCTGACAACTTTGACAGTTCTGTAGCAAAGCTATGTCTTGTTCTGCTGTAAACTGTTGTAACATACCCTCAGCAGGGAATCCTTTGCAGTTTTTCTTTTTATGATTTTCATTTTGATTTCTAAGCTAGCTTCTTGTACTGATATTACAACTAGCAAACCAGCGTGAGTAAACATAGTGATGGCACAAACCAGGGCAGCTAACATTACTGTAGCTACGTGTCATAACAATCTATTGACTGTATGACCTTAGCGAACACTCAAAGTAGTTTCTTAAGGTTAGCCAGTCACTCATTTTTAAATGCACTGTACAGATACAGCAGAATGTGTGGGGGAAAAAAGACAGCACTGCTCTATTCAGATGGGTAACTTACTGCAGGTGTCAGAACCAGATGAAAATGATGGAGAGCAGTGACTTATTCCTCAAAAAATATGTTGTGTTGAGTGTAAATGTTGACTGCTTTTTATCAGTAGATTTTTATTCGGTACATTACATTCATGACTTATATTTAAATTGCTTGGATTAAAATGATGGATAATATCATCCAGCTTGCAAATGGTAGCTCAGCCAGTCATGGTCGCAAAGCTCTAAAATCTTTTCTTGTGACAATTGTACAGGTCCATAGACATAGGTGTATCTCCATAGGGATCATTATCATGTTTCATGTCAGACATTTATAATAACATTATGAGCCTGTCAGTAGTGAAAACAAACGGTTTACTTTGACACAGATGCTTGCCCCATAGGATTACATTGTATAGCCGTTTTGTGGTTGCTGGTTATAGCATTCTCACTCAATACTGGATGGATTTCAATCATTTTTATCCCTATTAAATACAACCCTGATTCCAAAAAAGTTGGGACAAAGTACAAATTGTAAATAAAAACGGAATGCAATGATGTGGA
>JAOBRE010000001.1:24154430-24166097 GCA_027574745.1 Occidentarius platypogon
AACTAACTAACTAACTAACTAACTAACTAACTAACTAACTAACTAACTAACTAACTAACTAACTAACTAACTAACATTTAAGTTCCAGGGCACTTTTCCTGAATAATTTCCTAAAGCAACAGAGTATTTGTGAATATATATTAACTTCACAAGTTCTAGTTTTACAGATATCTGATTGGCATAAGCCAAGAATATAAAGAGACACTAGGTGCTGGAGCTCTGGAGGGAGACATGACAGATAAGATGGATGAGAGGGAGGGAGAAGAAGGGTGAAAGTGCAGCGAGGGAGAAGATGGAGTGATAGGGGAAGAGAGGAAAGACAGCAAACGCACGTTCTCCTCTCTTCAAATGAAGATGGATGAGTAAAGCCACCCTCCCTCTCCTGCTGCTCCTCCCAGGTTATTGATGGATTCCAGGGGTCAAAGGGTACAGAAACAAAACCCTGGTTTCCTCTGTGTGCTATGTATGTCGTGTCCCCCCCCCCAAGTCAAGGTGCTTGGGAGATTCTGAAGAAAGGGGAGGTGGGAGAGGTGGTGATAGGTGTCCAGGATTTGTCTCAACACACATAAACACACTTCAGTTGTTCCGTATGATACAGGGCCAACTTGACATGAGCTGTATGTACACACACACATATATATATACATATTGCTTACTAGTGCATGGGCATGCATGTGAGGTTGTGTGTGTGTGTCTGTGACCAAATCCTTGGTTATGCTAATAGGCCCCACACAAAGTCAGTAGTCAGTGGGGGTTATCATTGAGCCATCCATCTCCATCCTTCAGACCAACGAGTCGTTCAATTACTCTCAGATTTACTGGTCTCCTAGTGTTCTGCTTTGACTGGAACAGTCTGCAGAGTCGATTACTATCAATCATGTGGAATGCTGCCTGAAATATTACCAGCTTTTTGAAAATTAAGACATTACACATTTCCCAAATTCCACTCACACACTTATATCCCTCACTTGGTGCCACAAACACTTCTCTGATTGTTTTAGGGGAATATTGTCCTCTTGCCTTCTTAGCTGCATGCTAATTACTAACTTTTAATTGTCACTGACTGATTATATCTCTCAATGGAAGCAGGTGCAGCAGTCATTTATCATTGTAGATGACTTGCACAGTTCCATGCTTTTTGGAGATTAAAAATGCTGTTAGACTAATGACTAGTCGGTGTTGTTCTGACAGCAGCTTGGTACAATAATTAAAAAAAAAAAAAAAATCATATTCTATAAAGTGATATGGAGAAAGTAGTACGGTTGAAAGTTTAGACTTTTTATCCACTTCTGTTCCAGACTCAGTAACATACAATATATTGAATTACTGTACTGGAATGTCGTTGCTCGGAATTCTGTTAGATTAGATTTTAACTTGCTCAGTTTTCAGATTCTTTTGGATCATGTTACTCTCCAAGTGTCAGTATCTATATTATAGTCATTTGGCCTGAAATAAAAACCACCAGTCTGTTTTTTATAGTTTGAGTAACAGCTTTGATTAACAACTTTGATTTTGGTCCCCATTGCTAAGACGCAAACAGTCAGAATTCCTGGGGTAATAGATGTTCATGACACATTTTACAAACGTTGCGAAATCCACTATTAATAGTTTCTTTTCCCCCATGGAGGAACCAGTTTATCTCCAAAGTAACTCCACATGTTTCTCCTTCTGTCTCTTTCCAGTAAACCTTCCCTCTGTTTTGGAGAACACCCAAGTGTGTAAAGGAGACTAAAACAAAATAAAATGATAATGGTTTTTATAAGGGGAAAAAGGTTTGACTTTGATTTTCTGATCTCATTTCCAAGTGAAATTAAAGTGTCCGATGATATTAGAGTAATTGCTATATACATGGGTTTTTGATCGAGTGAAGTAGAAAGGTTCCATATGGGTCAGAATTTGGATTTGCTTTGGGTAGGAGAGAGAGAGAGAGAGAGAGAAGGTGGAATCAATGTCTGGACTACTGTTCACAGAGGTTGCAGTCATGGTAGAAGAACAGAGGTGACTCACTGATTCAGCTCTAAAGCACGTCTCACATTTTAAAAATTTGCCACAGTCAAGGTCATATTGAATGTGAAGACATTTCAGACAGATTCTTTTTCCAGAAGTGCAAAGGGAGAACAGACCTATTATAGAGAGGAGCAAATGATCCGATCATGTTTTGTCCTGTAATTTTGCAGGAAAATAAGCTATTATTATATATTTATTACATTGTAATGGTAACTATTCAGAGGACAAAATAGAGTGGAATAAGATTTTAAAGTGGTAGTGAAGGCCAAGTAACATTTTGTCCTATTAAAAGTGCTGGCTTGATGCTATGATACTTCATGCTCTAATCTCAAATCTGTTTCTGTTTCTCTAGTTCATTTTGTTCTACTATATGGATGACTATTAAACTGCTTTATATTGTAATACTTCACATAATCTAGAATTCATACATGGACATAATAGTACATGGGCATACATGGACATAATAGAATTCATACATGGACACTATTAATTCAATATTGTCATATTGTGTAGTCACAGTTTTGTATTATTTTACCTTTATAAACCCAAACTGTAATGTAACAATATGATAAGGTACATATCTATTTCTTTATAGTGATCATTACTGCAGTGGTCATTTCATTTTAATTTGTTAATTATTTTACTACTTGGTGAGGTCAATATAAGACAATTCCCATCTCCCTGAGCGTCTTCACAAGCATAGCCACACCAACGTGAACAAGAGGCCAGTTTATAAAAATGAACTGTGTTATTACTGTCAGTGCTTGCAATGATAACAAAATGAGGCATTAATAATTATGGCAAGAGGCCTTAAGAAAAAAAAAAAAGGTTTGATGTGTGCCCCTTAAGTAATAAATCCACAATAATACTAGTGTTAAAGTTAGCAACAGATCTTACAGATAGAATTCTGAATGGTTAATTAGGGTAATTTTGCCTTGGCTAATTTGGACAATTTGTGGCTAATTTACACTTGACTCATTTATGAACAAAAACAGAAGACTATTTGTGGTGTTGGCAGGTGACCAATCTGGCAACAGTTTGTTCACTCAAAAAAAAAAAAGAAACTGGCTTGCTGTTACATTTACATACAGTAAGTGTAGCATGTATTTTCTATGAAATAAATTCATATTTCCAAGATGAAGATGATTAAATCGTGTAGCATTTGCATGAAATTCAACAACCTCACATGAATTAGATTAATTCATGTTAAACTGAACCGAGGCTATCTAGTTTCAGCACGTAACCGGGAAAATCAAGGCCATTATCATGGAAGATATCGCAAGAGGAGAAGGATAATAAAATAAAGGAAGCAGTGTGCTCTATTATTTATCAGTTTTTCATAAAAAATGGGGGCACAAACTATTTTTTTTATTTTTGTGTTGCTTGCAAGGAATTGCCAGTGCTGATTATTTTTGCACTATCATTGCCTATTTTGGGAAACAATTTTATGGCAACATCTTTTGTTTGTCTTGTGTTAGGTTTCCACTATTGATGCCAAACAAGCTGTACACTTAACACTTAAATTGCAGTCGTTGTTCACTGTAAATGTTGTACAAATGTTCAAAGGGAATATGATTACAAAGACATGGGCACATTGTTACACTTAAATACATTTATGGTTTTATTGCAATATCTCCTGTTTGTGTTTTGTTTCCACCCTTGACAGTAAGCAGGGTATAGATTTTGTTGTTTATCTTCAAAAGCTAGGGTGGCACAGTGGTGTCGTGGTTAGCACTGTTGTCTCATGGCAAGAAGATCCTGGGTTTGAGCCTAGTGGCTGACGAGGGCCTTTCTGTGTGGAGTTTGCATTTTTGTGTTTTGTTTCCACCCTTGACAGTAAGCAGGGTATAGATTTTCTGGAGTTTGCATGTTCTCCCCGTGTCTGTGTGGGTTTCCTCTGGGTGCTCCGGTTTCCCCCACAGTCCAAAGACATGCAGATTAGGCTAATTGGTAGTTCTATATTGAACGTCAGTGTGAATGGTTGTTTGTCTCTCTGTGTCAGCCCTGCAATGACCTTCGTCAGCTCGGATAGGCTCCAGCTTGCCTGCGACCCAGTACAGGATAAGACAGATGATGGATGGATTTTCAAAAATTAGCCTTTGAAGTAACATAATCGAATCATCGAAAATATTTCCACGTGATGAAATGACATGCTTTCAGCATTAAGCAATTCTGTTGGCCTAACTTATTTTATTCGGGGTAGATCAATGTAATTTAGTAGTTTAATTTTACAATTGTAAAAATTAATTGGACTAACCCAATTAAATTAAGTTTGACTGAATCCTTATAGTTAAGTTGAATCGACCCTGATAAATTTTATCGACTGAACCCAAGTACATCAAGTCAGACCCAACCATAGTAAATAAGTTAATTCAGCTGAAATAAATTAAATTGATTCAACCCAAGTGCATTAAGTTGGACCAACAGAATTGCTTAATGTTCAAAGAAAGCCATCTAATTGTGTGGAAATACTATCCATGATGTTTTTATATTCATTCAAAGAGTCATTTTTTTGAGTGCAAGTGGACTTGCTTGAAATTCTTGAAGAGGTTTCACCTCTCATCTGAAAGGCTTCTTCAATTCTGTCTGACTAGTGGGGAGTTTCAGGTATTTATCCTCTAGTGGACCAAAAGCAAACCTAAGGAGAGTCATTGAGGTCACATGGGTTGTTGACACCAACGGCTCTCCTTAGGTTTGCTTTTGGTCTGCTAGAGAATAAATACCTGAAACTCTCCACTAGTCAGACAGAACTGAAGAAGCCTTTCAGATGAGAGATTAAACATCTTCAAGAATTTCAAGCAAGTTCAGTTGCCTTCTTTAGCATCTATGGTTTATGATATCTGGGCTTCTACTTGGGTCATGAGCAGGTGCGTCCCCAATAAGACTACAGCTATTGTAGCCTGCCCTTGACCTTAGACCGAAACGGGGGTGAGGTGGTTCCTGGGGCTGGCTGGCTATTATAGGCGGTATGTGCCTAACTTTTTGGACGTCACCAACCCACTGACTGACCTCACTAAAAATGGGGCGCCAGATCCGGTCCAGTAGATGGAGCTGTGTGAACAGGCTTTTGCTCAAGTAGAGGCGGTTTTGTGTGGGGGCCTGTTGTTTCATTCTCCTGACTTTTCTCTTCCTTTTGTTTTATAGATCAACACATCAAACAGAAGGCTGGGGGCTATTTTGTCCCAGGTGATGGAGGGGGAGGAGCATCTGGTGCTGAACATCAGCCGCAAGCTCTCCATGAGAGAGTCAAAGTACAGCATGACAGAGAAGAAGTGTCTGGCCATCAAGTGGGTGGTCCTCACTCTCCAGTACTACCTGCTAGGATGCCCATTCACTTTCTATTCTGACCATGCCCTGCTCCTGTGGCTCCACCACATGAAGAATGCCAATGTGTGGATCACTCATTGGTATCTGTCCCTTCAGCCCTTCAAATTCGAGGTGGTCCACAGGTCGGTGGCACAGATGGTGGTGGCAGATTACCTCTCCCACCAGCGGGAGAGTCAGCTGCAGGCCAGATGGCTCCCCAACCTGAGTCGGGTGGTGGGGGTATGTGGCAGCAGGGGTGTGGTCAAGCGTCGGTTGTGAATGGCAAGGAGGCAGGTTGAACCAGTAGGTATGAGTAACATGTGATGAGGTGAACCTGTGTTGAATGTAGAGGTTGTCTATTAAGCTGTGTCTCTGTGTGTCTTTCAGACAGCCAGGAATGAGAAAGCGAGCTGCGTCACCCCACGTGTGTGTTTATGTATGCATGTTAGTTGTCACCGAAAAGTGGAAAATAAAAAGAACACACCTGTTCTGAAGCCTGCTTTCAGTTCCTCTGTTTCCCACAAGTTAGAGAGTTGTTACAAATGCCAAGCCACATTCTGAATGTGTTACAACAGGATGGTTTTGTAGTAAAAGAGTGTGGGTACTAAACTGGCCTGCCTGCCTCCCATTGAAAATGTGTAGTGCATTATGAAGCGCACAACACAACAGCAGAGACCCTGGAGTGTTGAGTAAATGAAGTCATGTATCAAGCAAGAACAGGAAAGAATTTTACTTTCAAAACTTCAACAATCAGTGTCCTCAGTTCCCAAATGCTTACTAAGTGATGTTAAAAGAAAAGGTGATGTAACACAGTGGTAAATATGCTGCTGCCCCAATTTTTTTTTCTTTTTTTTTTTTGGAATGTGTTGTAGGCATCAAATTCAGAATGAGTTTATATTTACAAAAAACAATAAATTTTATCAGTTTGAACATTAAATATTTTGTCTTTGTATAGTATTCAACTGAATATAGGTTGAAAAGGATGTGCAAATCATTGAACTCTGTTTTATTTATGTTTTACACAGTGTGCCAACTTTTTTGGAATCAGGGTTGTATAATACCAAGAAAACAAACTGGAATCATACAACAAAAAGAGAGGGTTTTTTTCTAGCTGATTTTGGTTTTCCTCACAAGAATCTGTTACAAACTTAATTACTGTTGTTGACAATTCACTATGGACCTCTTTCCTAATTTTGTCTAATGACAGTGCAACACTATTAAACTACTTCAACCTCTAAGAAATTCTCTACTATTTATAAATGTTTGTGGCAGTCCTTCCATAGTCTCCAATATTTTTGCCCATTTTTGGAAGGGGTATACAGGGGGTACTTTTCTTATGTGAAAGGTCTATGGCCAGGGAGTGTTGATTGTTAAGTGCTTGTGAAATACACTGAACCATTGAAATGATTTTGCACTTGAATTAGCTTGACTGACCTAATCCTAAAACATGTGAGATCAGGTTTTATCATCAATATTAACAAAAACAAAACTACTTCTATGCTGTCATATTTATTCAGTGCACTCAGTTGTGCTTTTTTTTTGTATCTGTCTCTCTCTCTCTCTCTCCCCTCAGAGGCTACCTTTAAAGTGACACTATGAATGACGCTTCAGCATTGCAGAAAGCTGAACTACAGGAACAGTCCTCTGGCACTGGCCATTCTTTGGTACCATCACGGCAGCCATATATGAGTGAACCTTTTTCCTCAAGACGTGTGTGCTTCTATAAAAGTGGAGATCCCCAGTTTAGTGGTTTGCCTGTCGTCATCAATAACCGCACATTCAAGACCTTTGAGGCGCTGTTAGACAGCCTGTCCAAGTGTGTTCCACTGCCATTTGGAGTCCGCACTATTACAACACCACGTGGCCAGACAGCAGTCCGTTCTCTTGATCAGCTTCACCATGGCCATTCATACATCTGCTCAGATAAACGCACCGTCAAGCCCATTGACTTGGAGCAAGCACGGCGCAAACCACCACCATGGTACCATACCAGGCCTGTCAGCAGCAAGCCCCTGAGAAAAAGGCAGAGTCCTGGTCCACGCAAGACAAGACGGAATGAGCATGCTGCTCTACTGCACACCCCAAAGCGGCTGGTAGTTTTCCGCAATGGAGATCCGGAAGTGAAGCATACCCTTCTGCTTCAGAAGAGGACCACACATTCTTTCGAGGCACTACTTGATCATATATCTGAGGTCATGTGCTTCCCTGTGCGCAGGTTGCACACACCGGATGGAAGGAGGGTGAGAACTCACTCAATGTTTCATCTTTGTCTCTCTTTTGAAGCTTTTATTCTTGTGGTTGTTGTTTTTTTTTAATTGTTTTTCATTCTTTTCACCTTATTTTGTCACCTGCAGTTCAGTTTAGCAAGTGATCTGCAATTGTCAGGAGTTACTGATGAAACAGGCTGTTTTCTGCACTGTGAATGAACACCAACTGTGCTGTGAAGATTTATATTAAAGGTTTCTGGGACTCACTATAAAATGAAAAGACAAAACCTAAGTAGACTATGAAGGTAATTTTATAAGGAAACCATTTGAGGTGAATAAAACAATTAAGAAATTCAATTCAGTTCATTTAACAAATAGCCTTTACATTAACAACAATTATCAATGACTGATAATGATATTCTTTTTCTCGCTATTTTAATGTATTTATTGATCATTTAATTAAACAATAATTTAAAAAAGACATACATGAATATGTATTAAGTCAAGTCAAGTTTATTTGCATAGTGCTTTTAATAACAGCCACTGTCACAAAGCAGCTTTACAGAGAATTAAAGACTTTAAACACAAGCTAATTTTAATTTTTTAACATCTCATTAATCTCATTCTTAAGAAATATCTTAACAAATTTATTGGATATCATAAAAGGTGCATTGCAGTATTTAGTAATTAGATTTAATTAAAAATAATAATAATAAATGATAAGTTGACAATAAATGAAATACATCAGTAAATGGCATGTGAAGATGATCTTAAGACTTGCTTCGATCCATGTACTCATTCATGGACATAGATTGTTTTTATGTACATGTACTAGATTGTTTTTGAGTGGTGAATTAAAGCTCTGCCATCCAGGAAATTCCTTTTGAAGACAGGGTGGTGTTTCTTTCTAATTTTACTTTCTTTGGAATATTTTTTTCCTCAATCTGCCTAAGTTACTTAGTCTAAAGTCTAAAGTAACTACTATAACATTATTTTGGGGCAACTGAGCACTAGCTGGCACTAATTTTATCTAACTAGTGCTAGAGACACAGCTGAATAAATCCAGTGGCAAATAATACTACCCTACTTGTCTTACCTTTATTAGAGGAGAAGAAATCATATTGATACACTATGAAAACTATAAGGGCACTCAGTAGAGTCCATACCTAAGCCAAGCCACATATTCGGATTTGCATCACAATTGTAATCAATTGTCCCTTGGCCCATAGCCCACCTTTCCTCAAAATTTCCTCAAAATCCGTTCACTACTTTTTGAGCTATGTTGGGAACAGACAAACAAACTGATGCGAAAACATAACCTCCTCCAACAAAGTTGGCAGAGGTAATAACTACAGTATGTCACTTTCACTCCTTCCACAGCACCATCCCTTATTGTGTACTTGTGGCAGTTGATGGAGATGCTTTCAACATAACTGGACTTTCATCAGTGCCATAATCTGGATTTTAACATTTTCTGAATTGTCTCCTTCTGAACTAATTACCATAGTTTCTCACAATTATGAAGGTAATAATGGTTTAGATTGGTTAATTGACTATATACAACAGTGTCAAAGAGTAAACATATAAATATCTAGTTAAAATGTGGCCTTCATCGTCATAATAATAATAATAATAATAATTATTATTATTATTATTATTATTATTCATTCAATAGATGTATTTTCTAGATTCTACATTCACCCTGACACAGGAATCAGACATAAGAAAAAGCTGAACAAGAAACAGTCTGATATGAAGGCAAAAGTTGTAAATTCTCTCTACAAATTTGGCAGATTTTGGCATGGGTGGAGAAAAGTAAGCCTAGCCGTATAACGCTCATGTAAAATGAATATAGCCACCATGGTACATCATCAATGCTTTAGTCCCTCAGAGTTCTAATATCATGTACTTTGATTTAGATTGAGTTTCATTTTTCTCTACCTTCTTTCTATTCATTAGTTTTCACCTTTCTTACATTCATGCTTAACGGGTGTCTAGTTAACAATTGTGTATATATATTTCTGCTTTGGGTTTAGCTTTGTCACTTTTTTTTTTTTTTGTTTCATGGTCATACACATTCTTTTAGGTTATTGAAGCTTGTTTGAACTTGTTGTGTCCACATTTTTCACTTGTTAAATGCTGTTACAATAGTATTGTGTGGTTGTTTTTGGTATAATTCTGTAACATTCCAAAATAATAACTGACAAAATGACTGTTGAATGAAGTTAAGAGCTGCATAAAAATTATTTTGGTAATTGTGTGCTTGTCCAGTTAATGACTGAAAGATCATTTATGTTGTTTTATTGCAATAACAATTGATGGAAAGACAATAACTATTTTCAACTATAAATTACCATTAAAAAAAAGCTGTCCATTTTCTTAAAAGGTTAATTACCTTAATCTATATCAAATATCCCACACAGTAAATTACTGTAATTTAATTTAATTTAATACATTATATTAAAAATAACATCCAGAGCCAAAGAGCAACGTAAACTAAACTGAACAACCTTTTAATTCTTGCTTCCCTTAATTAAGAAAAAAAAAAAAAACTCAATGCCATGGTAAAAAAAAAAAAAAAAGACCACAGTGGGGGGAAATCAATTTTCATGGGGTTTTGGATTGCTAAATATGCTTATAATTTTTTTTTTTTTTCTGGAAGATATGACCATGTAACCATAGTTGTGTATGATGATGTTTTTCACACATTATCAGCTATGAGCATAAATATCATGGTTAAAGACAACCCATCACCTTGCAGCATTAAGCTTCTTTACCATTTCACCCTATTGTGCTGGCCTGCATCCTGGGACAAAGCCTGGAACAAATTGGGAATGTCTTGAATACGCTATAGTGAAGACATCTAAGCACTGAATACTACTGCAAAATTTATTCCTCATTACTTCAAACTTAATCACATTAAAAACTGGAATTGTGGCCAAAATGTGTCAGTGGACATAAGCAATATGAAGGAAACAATGCTGGTTATAGAACAATTACTTTTTAATCACATAACATGTAAATGCAACATGTTTAATTAATGAGTTTTAATTCACTTTAAATATTTTGATCCGTATCAGTAGCTCTGTGGAAATATTAATAGAACACTGACATTATGATAATTCTGCTTGGTGTCAGTTTTATAGTTTGTTTTAACTAGTGTGCAATATGCATTTAGGTTAATCGTCAAAGTTAATCTTCATGAAAATATGTTTTGTTGTATTCCAGGTGGACGGACTCCCTGCTCTGATCTTGTGTTCAGGTGTGTTGGTCGCTGCTGGCCGTGAGTCTTTCAGAAAAGGAAACTATGATGTTCAAAAGCCCTTTGCTCCAACCTGGCTACCAGCAAAAAGTGTAGGGAGGCTGCATCCTGTCACCAGTAAGTCTACCACTCTTTATCCACTTCAAATAGTGAAGACAGCCAGAATATTTCAGTAGCATCCACTGCCGTGGTATTCATTCATTTAATTTTGTGTGGCAAATGTTCTGCTGTATATATAGTATATATAAAAAGTCTACACACCCCTGTTTAAACGGCAAGTTTTGTGATGTAAAAAAAATTCAAGTGAAAATCAGATAGAAACATTTAAAAAAAAAAAGAAAAAAATGTACAGTTCCTTGGTTACGTAAATGTGCACACCCTTTTCTAATGGGGTATGTGACTGTGCTCATAATTAACCAGTTATATGATTAAAGATAAAGAAATAAAGATCAGCTGTTTCTGCTGGATTTTTTTGGACATCTTCTTGGTTTTCTTCCATTTCTGAAGCCATGATCCACAAAGAGCTTACAAAGCATGTACAGGATCTCACTGTCAAAAGATACTGATCAGGAGAGGGGTACAAAAGAATTTCCAAAACATTAGATGTACTATGGACCACTGTGAAGGTCATCATCATCAACAAGTGAAGAAAATGGAGCACCACAGTGACATTAGTAAGATTTTACAAAATTGACAAAAGGGCAAGATGAAAATTTATCAGTGAAACTCCCAAGTGTGAGTATGCAGGCACTTATGGATGTATGTGGCAGAAGACAGCTTTAGAATAGCGAACCAAGCCAAATCGAGAGACAGGAATCAAGGTCAGTAAACACGTTAGGGTCGGGCGATTGGCAAACAGAATATCAGAGGTAAACAGAGATCGAG
>JAOBRE010000001.1:25796580-25807063 GCA_027574745.1 Occidentarius platypogon
TTTTCGTTTCACTTCACAATTATGTGCTACTCTGTGTTGGTCTATCACATAAAATCTCAATAAAAAAAAAAACTTTTAGGTTCGTGGTTGCAAGGTGGAAAAATGTGAAAAAGTTCAAGGGGTATGAATACTTTTGCAAGGCACTGTATATCAAGATATTCTGTCTTTTAATGTATTAAGTAATGAGTAGATACATGAGTACACAAGTCCACACAATTCCTGTGTGTAATAGATCTTTCCATCATCTTTCCATCATGAGCCTCTATTTTATCTCTCTCTTCATGTTATTAAGACAAAAAAACATAGTTTGTTATGTTACCCAGAAACTAAACAGATTTAAGGATTCAACTTAACTGCAATATATAATATAATATAATATAATATAATATAATATAATATAATATAATATAATATAATATAATATTCCTGATGTTATGAGATTCTTCTTCTGAGACTATTCAAGTCCTTATTTCTAAGTTAAGGAGTAAACAGGTATCTGTGTGTCACACACTATGAATAACGTACTTCAGGTAAATTAACTGAACTTTATCTAAATTACCTCTACTGCAGTCAGTTTCTCTAACATCTCTGTCTCTTCAAAAGACTCCCCTCTCAGCTGTGACCGCCGCTTCTTTACCAAATCTGCATCCTTGACATGAGAAAATCCTTTGGTGGATGAAGTGTGAGTTCTTGGAGGAGCAACTAGAGCCTGAGCTCCCCCTGAGCCTCCTGCTTGACTCACCCCCTTGAGTTTGGTTCGAGGTGGTGGTACCAAACTGCCATTGGTGTTTGGATTCTCTTTAGTGCCTTGGTCAGGGACATCTGTCTCCTGAGTAAGGTGGCTAGTCTGGAATCTCTCAGCATAATAGCGTGCAGCAGCATCAGGGTCTGTGTTCTGTATTTTCTCTCCCACAACGTAGCTTGACTCATTGCTGTTCTGTTCAATTTGTACCACACTGAGCTCCTGGCCAGTAAAGTGTGTACGGATCTGGTTGAGGTAAGTCATAACAATGAGTCGGTCAGGCGTGGGCAGCAGTACCATGTCAGAGGGCTCAATCAGTTTGGAGATACCCAGTTCAGCAAAACCATCAAAAGCCTGTGGGATATCAATGTAGCAGTGATTAAACAGAATAAAATACTGTCAGTACTTCAGTCTAAATCTATTAAATGCATCCTATGCAACAGTGGTCTTCTGAATACCCAAATCACTATAAATAAAGATACTACTCAGTTATAGTTCTCTTTGGATTAACTTAGCATCTTCACAATGCCACAGTGCTCGTGAATAAAAAATATGCCAACCATCGACACCAGATGTCATCCTAAGTCACTGATACATTTACAGTACATTAAAAAAATTCCATCAATGAGACTTCAGCAACATTGCATAAGTATTTGCATTAAAGGTGCACTATGTAGGATTTATGGGGCTCTATTAGCATAATTTAAATATAGTATTCATAATTATGTTTTCATTAGTATATTATCACCTGTAATTATGAATTGTTGTGTTTTCAAAAGCTTAGAATGAGCCTTTCATATCTGCATAGGGAGCAGGTCTTCTTCCATGGAGTCTGCCATGTTGCACCACCACGGTTCTATAGTAGCCCAGAATGGACAAACTAAACACTGGCTCTAGAGAGTCCCTTTCGCACTTCACATTTTTACAAGTGCTAACTTGAATCTAGCACCAGAAGGAAGATGAAAAAGAAGAAAGGAAGACGAAGAAGAAGAAAGAGGTTGTTTTATTTTAGTTTTATGTCATAAATCTATCGAAAATCCATCTGAAACAACTGAAATGTTGATTAGCCTAACAGTCACTAAGATAAACAAAAAATGTGGCTGCATATGCACTGAGTGCCACTGGGATGACACTGATGTTGTGAAACAGCTGGGGTAAATCTGTGGCCCTGCAGACAGGTATTACTCCATCTGACAGTAACTATAGGTTCTAATACATGCTTGGAAAGGGAGGGGTATTCATCTTGGTTGCAATCTGGAACCTCACCGCTAGATGCCAATAAATCTTACATAGCGCACCTTTAACTCTATGTTGTGTTAGTTATACCAAGCTTGAATAAAATTATTTGGCTCAGTGAAGCCGCATTAAAGTGTAGTAGCATTTAGTATATTTTGAAAATGTTGAAGATGCTTTGAGGCATTGTGCTCAGATGAAGAACATGGATGTCAACAATAAAGTCCTGATCTCCACCTGAGTACCCATCATCTAAAATTGTAACAATGATTACCAAAATGGTAAAATGTACAAAGAGATAAAGACATAAAAAATACAACCTTTTTGTTGTTCCCCTTAATGTCATAAGGATCCAACATTTCGAAATCCCTAGATAAATGGAAAGATGATTTATATATTTCTGAGATCTAAATAATCACACATTCATTTGTTTTACACACAATTCCTCAAATATCAAAGTACATACACTTTATCAGGATGGAAATTATGGAGGATGGCACAGAAAGCCAGACCATTTCGCCAGGAGGTGCTGAAGTTTGTGACTTTCACGCCTTTGTGACCTTGTGTTACCTTTTGGCACCACTTTAGAAGAGACTGACTGGAATCTACAAGGCTTGTCATCTGAGATGAAAGAAAACACAACGTAAATACATGCTAACATATCCAAAATGGCAAAAATCTACTTCAAGGAGTACAATTTCGAATAATATTCATATACCTCTGACTCACTGGCTGCAACAGAGTTTGCTGGAGAACTTCCATGATGGACCATGGCTTCTGTCTTTGTTTTCCTTTTAGTGAGAACTGGTTCATTAATATTCTTATTAGAACCTTCTTCCAGATGGGTTATTTCATCAGTGGGAATTGAGGTATCATCTGGGAATGAGGCACTCAAACGTTTCTTCACACGAGGCCTTGGGACAGGCAGGCTTGAAGAATCCTCTGTGGCTTGTCTAGAAAACAATGATGAAAAGAAACAAATCCTATGAAAACTATGATGCGACATTTATTTTAAGTTCGTTTACGAGATACTTCTTACTCCAAGTTCACATGCTGTATATTTTTCAACTGCATTAACACAGGAGTACAGTTTTGGTGGGGGGGATGAATGAAAATCCATGAACATATACAGTAGGCAGACACATTAGTGTATGTTTTTATCATATCATTTACTCACAAAAATGTCTGCAATATTCTGTCCTTCATAACTTACCTCTTTAATTCTAATGTAGCAGCAGTTTCATCTAAAGACACAGTAGCCAAATGAACCTTATCTTCTCCTTTTCCCTGCTTAACATCCTTCACAGTTGTTTCTACATCCTGGTTTTTCTCACTGGATCTCTCTTCTTGTCTTTGTGTTTTACTCACATTTTGAGGAACATTGCTTGTGTCAGACTCACTCATGGTTAAGGCTTTAGCAGACTCACTAACTTTCTCCCTGACATTCTCTTCAACCAGCTGTTGGCTGCCTTCATGATTAGTGAAGGAAAGCTCTGGACAAGCTGTAACTTTTTTCACAGTAACTAACATGCTGTTAACAGATTTGTTATTCTCTAGTTCAAGTGCTTTGACAGTCTTTTCTGAAAAATATAATGAAGACTCATTTCCTGAAGGGAGAAGTGCTTTGTTTTCCATTTGATTCACAAAGGAGACAACTTGGTTCTCTTCGGAAGGATTTTCATCTGGGAAAGTCGTACTGAGGCGCTTCTTTGAACGAGGAGCTGGAACTGGTGAATGTGCCTCTTTTTGTCCTTGATCGGGGACAAATTGAGGGGAGGATGGCACAGTTGGAATGTCATCATTAAAAGAAGCACTGAAACGCTTCTTCACACGAGGCATTGGAAGTAGAGGTTCTGTGGCCTTGACTTGATCAACTGACTTCACGTTGATTTCAGAAGCAATTTGGTCCAGCTCTCTTTCAGCTTTTTTCTCTTTGCCAGGCTGCATATCAGTAGTTGACTTTATGTCACTTTCAGAGTCAGACATATCTGTAGAGAACACTTGGTTCCTTTTCTGCAATTCAGTTTTATTTTCAGCACCACTAGCTTTAGAAATTCCAGGCATTTTGGCTTTACTTGAGATCTCATTATTGTCCGAGGGGCAAATACTGCAAGTGCTTAATTCAGCTGTACCACTTTCCACTCGGTAATCATCTGGTAAAGAAGCACTAAGACGCTTCTTTACCCGAGGCATTGGAACAGGTAAAACACTGGGACTCTGCACCATGGTTTTAGTAAAAGAATTTTCATCTGCAGATGTCAGAGGATCTTCCAAAGGTGTGGGCATACCAACAACTTTGTCCAACTTCTTGTCCTCAATAATACATTCAGACATTGCTGCCTGCAAACTCTGCGATACATCCAAAAGACATTCAGTCTGGTTTACAACAGATACGTGTTCCACAGTGTGTGAAAATTCCTCAGTTAAGTTACTGTTTATCTTGCTGCCAAAAGGTGAAACAATTGAGACATTTGAACAAGGAGAAATAGGTTCTTGATCTTTCAAGACTGCTGTGAAAGAAGATTCTTGAAACCTGGAGTTCCTGCTAGTCTCCTGAGGTGGTGGTAGTTGACTAGATGTTAAAACAGAGGTCTCTTCATTTCTAATCTCTGAATGCTTTTGTGGGGAAGTTAGAGAAAATGTCATTATCTCTTCTTTCTGAGGCTTGCTGCTTGTAGGCTGGATGAGTGCAGATATCTCTTGAGCACTATGATTCTGTGGCCTTAAGGATGAGAATACAATTCATTGCATTGTTTTAAAAAAAATAAATAAACATCAAACCCTTCCAATTATTTCAAGAACATTCCCAATAACAACACCAGATCTATTTTCTAAGCTAGAAACAAGCAACTCATTCATCTATCAACCAAAACACACATCTGCGGGCAAGCAGTTTCAAAAATAACCCCTCAGCCAACAATTCAGTATTCAAGAATCAAGCATATCATCAATGCAATATCATCAAGCATTTTTTTTCTTTGAAACATGCACATATGACACCACACCTAATTCAACCATGAAGACCTCAAGACACAAACACATGAGGCTGCTTCAGGGAAAGCTATGCAGTACAGTATGAATAACAAAAAGCATGGAAAGCACAAACTGGATTAATTCATGCTGCCACTCAGAAAACACGTCAATACACTCACCCCTTCACTATCAAGAATGGCTTATCTAAAAACTCTTCTTCAGTATTCTCATCAAGTTCAAACATTTTCTTTTTGGTTGTTTCACTGATTTGAAGCAAAGTATGTGGGACATTTCCTTCCTCTTCTTTGGTAATCTCATGTAGGTCTGCCTCAGTTAGTGGAGGCCACTTCTTCATCTGGCTATGTTCTCCATTCCCAGTAAGCCAGCTTTCAACATCTTTAGCGCACAAGGATGTCTCAGATCGACTGTCAGCCAAGCGCCACATGCATGGTTTAGCACTTACAGGGAATTTAAACTCCTGAAGCTCAGTTGATGAAATATGCAGTGCTTTTTGTAGGATTGGCCCCTCAGCAGGTTCACACCAAGGCTGTGTGGGTTTCACACTAACATTGTTTTCAGGATCCACCAAACAACAGGGGTCCTGAGTGGTCAACTGGCTATCCACATCTGCTCCAATACCAGAGGGCTGCAGCATCGCAGCTACTGTCTCAAAACTAAGTAAAATGCACAACTTGAGTGGGGTATAAAGAATAGCAATAATATAATACAAATTCAGCTGCAATGTTTTTCAATTAAAATAATATTAAGACAAAACATGCTTACAAAAAAGCATTTTACAACATTTACAAATCCAATCACAATCCTGTACTTTTAACCCTACAATTTCTCAGGAACAACTGTCCCCAATTTTATCTTTACAGGACTAGTGTAGGTTCAAACTTATTTTTTTTTAAAGCAAATTCACAACTCCTGTGCACAATGAGCTCTCTAATTTGTGGATTTCATGTACAACCTGCCAGTCAAAGTGACTGTATCTCAAACTGGTTGCTCTTTGGTAAGAAAATGCTTAGATCTGCAAAAGGAATTTGTGATAAGGGAAGTAGTGACCTAGTACACGGTGATCTAGATAGACAACATTTTATCCCATTAAGGGAAAAAATTGCATTTGAAACACTGACAGCATTTGAATATATTGCTCAACTCGCACAGACACTACCATGATTGGCAGCTTTGTGTTGTATTAGAGAACAGGCCTATAACACAAGTAAATCTGTACAACAATTAAACATGTTTTAAATATTTTGCTTTAAGTCATTGTCCAGGTTTCGTAATTAGTCTCTTGCTTACCCTTTGTGAAAAACACCAACTATGGTTTCAACAAGGCCTGAAGATCCTTCTTTTTCTGTAAAAGGATCATCTGCCTCCAGTACCTCCCATCCAGATGTTATATCAGTATCTGGGGAGTCTGTAGTGTCATGAGTGTTGCTTGGAGTTGACTGCTCCACAGCATGTTCTTCCAAGGATTGCTTTTCTTGCAGTGGATTTCTGCTGATAACTGGATGTCTTAATAAGATAGTAGGCTGGAGTCCAATATTATGTTCATGCCAAATACTCTGCACTCATACAATTCACATTTCAAATACTTTTCTACTCAAATCATACATTTATCTTTTGCAGATACATGTTCTTCAAATATTTTTTTATTCTTTTACTGACCAATAATATTTGTCAAAAGACAAATATTTACATGAAAATAACACAAATGGCGCACACAAAACATGCAAAATGTTAATAAAAATTGGTGTATTAGTGTGTGATGACTGGAAGAATACATCACAAAAAAAGGAAGAAAAAAAACCACAGCACCCCATGCCACAGGCACAAATTAACTCACCCATCAAGAATTTCTTTGGTCTTTTTTATTTCTGGGGTTTTATCTTTAAAAATACAGGGCATTAATGTTCACTCTGCTGTCATGAGATATATTTTTAGAGTAAAACACACTCTAAAAGTATGTCTTACCAGATAGTTTGACATCCACTGTTAGATCCCATTTGTCTGTCTTATTCAGTGTAGTATGCAGTGCCCTTTCAGGCTCTGTTTGGGTCTGGGTTTGATTGGGGTTTGTTACAGACATGCCGGTATGTGTGGAAGGTATAGTAGGCATTGATGGGAATCCAGGAATCCTTGCTTTGCTTGGGCAACAGTACACCAAAGTGGACGTAACTGTTTTATCCTCAACTGTAGAAAGATCATTAGAAACCAAAAGTGGCTTTGTCTTCAAAGGTTTCTCTCCAGAAAGTGGCAGAGCAGACAGCACTCTGTCTATCTGAGTAAGATCTTGAGTTATCTCTCTCCTAGATGGCATTCCAGGTATACTTGATGCATATGAACAAGATGGTAGAAGAGCAGTCATTGCATACATTAACTTTCTTACAGATGGAAATCCAGGAATTCTAGTCTTATCAGGGCATGTTGGTGCAAGTAGTACAATTTTTACATATTGTTCATTCTCTTTGGTTATACTTGAAATTAAAATTGATTTGTGTTTTTCAGGTTTACCCCATGTTGGCCTCGCCTGAACTTTCCATGATGAGTCTGCTGAGATAACTGAATTTAATGAAGGAAAGCCTGGAACAAGAGCAAACCCTGGGCAAGAATTCAGTAGACTTCTCATATCTGACTCTTTTCGTAAGTAGAATTTATCCATTTTGATGTAAGGTACAGAAGGAAAACCAGGACTTTGAACTTCTCTTGGGCAGGTTGGCACCAAAGCTATCATTTTCTTCATACTGTAATGCTCTAACTGTTCACATGGATGGTCAAAGTAGCATTGGTCATGAATACCTGATCTTGGTTTTAATAATTTCACCCACAAAGACTTCTTCTCAAAAATCCATACATGTGTGTCTGTGCTGTCTCTTGATTGGAGCCCAACAATTCTTGAAGTTTTTGGAATACATGGATGAAGATTTACCATGTTAGGAGAAACTTTGGGTTTTGGTGCAAATGGGAATCCTGGTATTACGGTCAGTGTTGGACAAGTTGGAACTAAGGCAAACATACCTTTCATTGAGTCTCTGGTCTCATTTGTTATGTCCTTCATAAAAAATGGCTTGTGTTTTGGTACACTGCAGTACAAGTGAATTGTATTTAGACTTCCAACTAATCCATCTAAACACACTGCTTCATCTTTAGAAGGGAATCCAACAATGTTAGACCTTTTGGGGCAAGAAGGAAGAATATTTTGCATTTTTGGTTCTGGTACAGATGGAAAACCTGGAATGCAGGATTTGAATGGACAAGTTGACAGTAAAGCAGCATTGCTTTCAAGTATTATTTTGGTCTCGTTTGCTTTACTTATAATAATTGTAGGATTCTTAGTTTGCCTATCCATCAGAATGATTTGATTGGTTGGCCAATTTGATGATCTGGGGATCTGTATGCTCTGACATCCAGCAATATGGGAGAGCATTGGGCAAGAGGGATGAATGCTTTGCATGTTTGGCTCTTGACCTTTACATCGCTGTGCAGATGGAAAACCTGGAATGCGTGCTGCAAGAGGGCAGGTTGATAATAAAGTCATATTTTTATTTCTGTCCTCTACATCTTGACCAGTTTCTGTAAATGTAACTGTTTTTTCTTTCAATGGTTTGCTTAAATTTAATGTCTGATCACTGGCCCACTCCAAATTGTTAGATTCTTGTGTAGATGGATGTCCAGGAATTCTAGAGATCATTGGACATGTTGGAAGAAGCCTTGACATGCTTGGAACCACTGGGGCTTGAAATTTTAATGTAGTGGTAAATTCATCTACTTGAGCTGCTGGTGCTTTTCTCAAAGTATGATCAGTAACTACACATACTGTAGATACTGTTGAGCAAGTTGAAGGAAATGTTTTCATGGTTCCACACTTCCATCTTTCTTTGGAGCATGATGCAGATGGAAAACCAGGAATGAGTGCTGTCTCAGGACAAGTTAGAATAATAGCCACCATCAGACTGGAAATATCAGTATACTGGACTGGTTTATTTATGATGAAGGCCAGTTTTTCCTTTGACTGTTTGTCCCACAAACGTCCTTTCCTGTTCAGCCACTCTACATGAGGCTTGTCCTCTTGAATTGGGGAGCTTGATGGTATACCAGCGACTCTGGATATCTTGGGGCAAAATGTACTTAAGGGGGAAATTTCTAATATTTTTCTCCTAATGGCAGAAGGAAAGCCTATAATACTTGTTTCACTGGGACAGGAATAGGCCAGAGATACCATATTTCCAATCATTTTTGTATCATACTGAGATATTGCCATGTATTGAAGGGGTTCTACTGTTTTTGATCCCTTTACCTTTTGCCACAAGGTATTTGAGTCTCTAGGCCAATCCATTGCCTCTGTCTCATAAGTAATAGTCATAGCTGTAGATGGGAATCCAGGAACTCTACAAATTATTGGGCATGATGGAAAGAGATCAGCCATGTTAGGTACCCACTGGTTCTCTTGTAGTTTGGACGGAGCATTATCCACGGAAGGCTCCAGATTACATGTGTCTTCCACTGTCTCTTTTTCATCCTCATATATGGACGTGAGTTGTTCTGGTCTTTGTGTCAGGTTCTCAAATGTATATTTATCACAAGCAGAGTGCTCTGTGTTTGTATAATCATCTGTGTTTTGGAACTCAGCATCTGTGCATTCAGTTCTAAAGGCAGTAAAACACTGACATCAAGGGATGCAAGTATAGATGGTATTTCACGGACATATTTTCATAATTTATACACAAACATTTTCTCATACATAACTGCATAAGTTGTAATTCAATTATAACCTATGTATCACATCACCATCAGTTTCAAAAAGTCATACATGTTCAATAAACAACACATTCATGAAACACCCCAAAAAGAGAAACAGGATTCATTCAAAATCTCACAAATTCCTTTGCAATATATCAGTGTCTGGAAGCGCATTCAGATATGCAGTGGTAAGTCTGTTTGAATTAAATCCTGGTTTGTTTTCCTCTTTGGTGTCGTTTCAATGAAGCAAGGTAGAACACAACAATCATACTTGAGTGCAAAACAACTCTAGTGCAGTTCAATTGCAGTTAGAAAGTGATGCAACCCTGTATCAACACAACTGCAGGAAATGAACCAAACATGCTGTGTATTTTGAGCTGTGGGTAACATTTTTCTGTAGTTATAAGTTCATAAACTGAGTCACAAGATGCAAACCAAGCCAAAGGACAGAGTTGCGATGCTGTAGAAATGAGATGTGTTCTGAATATATGGACTAAGGAACACAATAAATAAACGATAGATACGCAAAATGTTTTAAAGTAGGAATTTATATAATTATCTGGTAATTTACTGAGTGTCGTGTCCATGTTCTCTGTGCTCGGGGTGATTTTTCTGATTTCTAGTCACATTTTCTGATTTCTACTCGATTTTATTTTCTGAAGCTTTATTATTTTACGAGTACATTTTCAGCCCGGCGGCACGGTGGTGTAGTGGTTAGCGCTGTCGCCTCACAGCAAGAAGGTCCGGGTTCAAGCCCTGTGGCCGGCGAGGGCCTTTCTGTGCGGA
>JAOBRE010000001.1:34828710-34842171 GCA_027574745.1 Occidentarius platypogon
GCTGGGATAGGCTCCAGCTTGCCTGCGACCCTGTAGAACAGGATAAAGCGGCTAAAGATAATGAGATGAGATGAGAAAACTTTATACAAAACATCTGACAAAATCATTTCTGCTTAGAATGTAAACAAACTGGAGAAATAACAGTAGCAATTTGTGAAAAATTTTATAATAATTCTTGAAAAATAAAAAAGATACATTCTTACAATCAAATACTTTTAATCCATATTTTTTGTTGTTTTATTTTGGGGGTTTTCTTCTTCAGGCTTCTTTGGCAGTTGGCAAACCAACTTAAAGGTACATTACCGCCACCAACTGGGCTGGAGTGTGGAACAGGAAATATTGAGGAAAGGAAAAAAAAATGTCTTTATCTATTTCTGTTTCTTTTGACCTGCGATGATCTGGAGACTTGTCCAGGGTGTACCCCACCTCTCACCCATAGTCAGCTGGGATAGGCTCCAGCTTGACTGTGACCCTGCAGAGGATAAATGGTTACGGATAATGGATGGATGTTTCTTTTGAATACTTGATGATAATTTTGGGGTTTCGTTTTCGAGTAGGGTTTTTATTTTGTCATCAGTTGGTTCAGCAACACACTCCACCATTTTGTTTTTCTCTACTTACGGTATATGAGCTGATATCCTCGTAGCAGAGTAGCCAATCAGAGCGCACGATTGCTCATATCCAGTGAATGCGGATAGAATAATTTTGCTTATCCTATGATAAACAATAGAGCTTGAGAAGTGACATATTGCAACTGTAGTATTGATCTGAGTTCAACAAGCACTAAATACAGAAATATACATACGAACATAAAAAACACTCAAAACAAATATAGCATGTATGACTGAGTGACTGGAAATATGGCTTTATGAGCATTTGTGCAAAAATAAAAAATTGTTTGGGAAAAGTGTGTCCTATATACAAAATGGGTATCGACTGTGGCCACTGATATGTACGATTATTAGCAATCAGTGAGTGTTTCTTGGCACACTAACCATTTTCATTAATGATTAGCTGGTTCATGCTCATGTGTCACAATATGAGAGACAAATACAGAGACTATGATGGAAGGCAATGTGTTGTATGGTTGCACCATAAAACAAGGTGTCTACGTGAGGCATAGTAGCTGAGCAAAGCACTTCATGAGGCAAAACTGGTGATACACTACAGAACAAATAAATTTACTAATATAGCAAATGTACCCAAAACATAATGTGCTTCACTTTAACAAAGTGATGTAATAAAGCTTCCAGTATAGAGAACACTCTACACATTATTATGCTTCTTATATCAACTAAGTACTGGACCATTTAATGTCCAGAATATAACCGTCTTATTTTAAAGAAATCATGGTCCAAACTGTACAACAGAGATGAACCACTCCTTCCTAAAGGAGCCAAAGCTCCAAAACATGTTCAGAAGATCACTACCTCCCAAAATCAACTTGCTCCGAACAAGCCTAAGCAAACAGCATGCAAAGCTAGAGAAGGTGAGGGTGCTAAGACCAGACTAAGCTGGATAGATAGATGGAGGTCAGAAAACAGGGTTATGGTGCTTCCATTGCTGAAAAATGGAAAACACGGTCATTGCAAGTCTGTTGTTAGCACATTGGCTGAGGTAACGTTAAGTTACATGCACAAGTGGGGTGTCTTACAGAAGACTGTGATCCATTTGGGTTCCAAGGCTGCAGTTATGGCGATTCTGTTGCACCTGAAGATTATACAGTATGTCTGTTATTGTAGTTACATGATCCTGGAAAACCAGAAATAGAAATGATTGTAGTATGATCTATGACTTCTTTGATGTATTTACTTTGGAAAATGTACAGAGAGATTTTATTTATTTGTTTCTTTCTTTCTTTCTTTCTTGGTCTTCATCCTTCTGTAATATACTTCCTTTTGGAATATGACAAATGAAGAAAGAACCTCTTGAGTATCCGTCGTTTATTTTACCTGACTTCTCTCAATCTTGCATAGATATAATGAGTCATATTTTCCAATCTACTTTCCATAGCTTTCCTACATGACAATCAAGGCTATAAGCTCCTACTGTCCTTTATCCCTCATTTGTAAAACAGTGCTACTGCTATCTTTATATAGTTATCCTCCCTTTTTCTACTTTTTGGCGAGTCATTCCTGTCGTTTAAGAGATGTCCTCTCCTGAGTGACAACTCTCCTCTCCATGCACTATTAACACGGGGAAGAAAAAAGCATCCTGATATGCAGGAGGACGATCCCTTTCACCCTCTCTCCCTTCCTCTCTGTTGCTATCTTCTGGCTGCTCTGCTTCTGCTTCTTGTCTTTCTCTCTCCACCTCCCCAGGCTCCTCATTTCCCTGTCCTTCTTCCTCCTCCCCTTCTCCCTCTAGTACCCCTCTGCTCTCCTCATCCTGTCTTGAGCCCAAACCAAGAAACCCTCCACCTCCTGCACCACTTCCCTCCTCTCCTCTTCCTCCTAGACCTCCACCCACACTGCGGGAATGGAACAGAGATGTGGGACGTGTGGCTTGGAGACGACCCAATGAAAAACCACTCCTGCTCAGAACAAGCCTGCCTGGACCTCCAGCAACACCTCCTGCTCCGCTAGCCCTCATCCCAGCGACAGTACCAGTCAGCAAGGCAGCTGCTGGGCCTCTCAGCCTGGAAGGGAGTGACATGCTGCTAGTAGATCGGCGACAGCGAGGGCAACTCTGGAGCAGGTAGGCTGAGGCAAAGGCCACAGGCAGCGTAGGACCTCCCATATTGGAGTTTGCCCCAGCCGGAGGGGGGTTAGTGCCTTGGTTACCATCTGAGCCAGGATCCATCAGCAGTGCTTCAGAATAGCTGGGAACCATCTGCTGATTGCAGCGAATGTGCCACTCAAGTTCCGTCATGTCAACAGTGTTAACCCGGGAAATGGCACGGTAGCTCGATCCCATGCCTCCTCCTCCAGGTCCATTTACATTCTCATTGATCCCTCCATTCTCGCTTCCATCTCCTCTGCTGCTGTCATCTTCATCACCAAACAGCTTTTCTACATGGTAATGCACATATGCAGTGCGATATTCTGCCACAACCCGAAGCGGCCATGACAGCAGCAAAGCTGAGGCAAGCCAGAACACCCTCCGGCGTGCGTACCAGGGCTGCCGTGCAGGGTCAGGGAAGGCCAGCATATGTTCACGGAAGTCTACATTTTTCAGGTGCATTCCCTCCCGTGCCTCCATGTAGTCATCTAGGCCTTCGTTTTCCCCAAAGAACCGTGCGCGTTGTGTGAGGTAGGCAGCCTCTGCTCGGGCACTGGAGAAACTAAAGCACTTTGTAAAGCGTAGACGTACTGCCGGATGCTCCATGAGGCCCCTTAGCTCCTTTGAGACATCTTTTACACCCAGCCTGGCATAGTCAAACTCTGAACTTGATGCATGCGTGTTGACCCTTTCATGGTACACCTGTGTGGTGGTATAAGCATCTCCATTGCGGTAGCGCGTTACCTGTCTGGTCCTACGCACATAATGGTAGCTGATGGCCTTCCACCAGATGCATGGCGTAGCCTGCTGAAGTCTCTGCACACGCTCGTACACCTCCGCAACCTCTGCTTGAGCCAGCATGGCAGTCTTGGAGTAGCAGTGCCAGCACTCCACCAAGTAGACCACATATAGCATGGCCAGAAAGGCCAAGGGAATGTAGACATAGCCGCTTGAGCAAGGGCTGTCCAGAGCCAACTCGTCAGGGCTGTAGGTGTTAATAGCAGCTGAAGTTGTAGACTGTTCTTCATTTTCCAATACCGTAGCTGCAAGCTCTACGGGGACTGTGAGGACGGGAACCTTGCATAATCCACACCAGGTCAGTGTGCCAAAACATCCATACATAAGCAGTGTGAGAAGAAGACACTTCCAATGTGATTCCCGACACAGAGAGCTAGCCAGGGACTGCTTCACTGGACGCTGCTGTAGAAGAGAAGAAAGGGATGGAAAGACAAGAGAAAAGCATTTAACATCTCGTTATGGTCTAGAGGGACAGACATCTCAGTAAAAACATTTTTGGGTCTATTAATGTACACTGTAGCACACCCACATGCAGATGGGGAGGAGCTGGTGATGGGGTGAGATCAGCCTTTTAATATCCACAGTGCCCTTTTGCTGCTTCTTTCTTTCTTTTCTTTTTTTTTGCAGAGGTCCTTATCAACAGAAGTTTCAATTAGTAGTTAATTAATGAGCTTGATATAATTTAAACAACACAGTCTGCTGGATTTCTAGTGACACATAATCTCAAGGATTAACTCTACTATTAGAATGATTTTAGTCCATAAAAGTACCAGACAGTCAAGTAATCTGAGGTTGTTGATGAGGTAGAATACTTCCCTTTAACCTAATGCATGAATGTTTTTGAAGTTTTGCTTCATTTCGAATACTGACTGACAGGAAGGATTTGGGTTGATGAAGCTGCTTCTTTATCAGCATAAAAAGGTGCCTTTAATCAGAATCTAAGGTAGTCTCTTATTTATCCATTAAATTAGGCTAAGGTGAGGCCAGTAATACATTTCCCATGCCAGCAAGCGACAGCACTTTCTCTTGCCACCCAGTATCATGGTCAGTAAAAGTGTCACTCTGATTCCACAGGGAGGAAGACATAGGGTTCATGTGCTCTGCCATAGTCTCTGACTTACACAGTCACATCTGCTAGAGGATGTGCAGCAGAACACCGTGAGGGGAAAAAAATGAAAATTTGGCAATCAATTATTTACAGCTTGTGCGTCTAAAATTTCTGAAGCTCGCCATCCTGCTATTTAAAGACAGAATGCAGCCATTTGAGCTATAAATAGCAAATGAACAGGAATACATAATTTTCAGCAAAATCAAATAATTAACCTGGCTTGTCCAGCCCCAAATGTATATAATACTGCATTTTCCTTTATTAAAACCTACCAGTTAAGTCGGCTATCTTTTTACAGAAACATAATCTTTATTGGCAGCCAGTCAGCTATCTAAGCTTTCAAATGGTATTATTTTAGCTCCAAGATTCTCGGCAATTTCATGATCTCACCAGAAAGGCAATAAGAGGATAGCTAAAATGTTTCAGTAAGGGATATGATTACATTTGGAAAGCTATACTGCAAAGAGTAAAGGCATGCATGCTTGGTCTTGAGCAGAGTGAAGCTGTGAGAAACCAGAAACTTAAAGCCAATGTAATCATCATTCAGTATTCACAACTGTATTTTATCCAATATCTTTAGAGATATACTGGTTACTTCAAGTATGATGTACCTCTGTTATAGTGTGGTGTCTGTTTAAGTAACGTCTCGCTAACATCAATGAAAGCACTACAGCAAGAGAATGATATATTTGTAATCATATTGAACACAGGGTGACACAGTGGTTGCACTGTCGCCTCCCAGCAAGAAAGCTCTGGGTTCAAGCCCAGTGGCCGACGGGGCCCTTTCTGTGTGGAGTTCGCATGTTCTCCCCGTGTCTGCATGGGTTTCCTCTGGGTGATCCGGTTTCCCCCACAGTCCAAAGACATGCAGGTTAGGCTAATTGGTGGCTCTAAATTGACCATGAGTGTGAATGGTTGTTTGTCTCCATGTGTCAGCCCTGTGATGACCTGGTGACTTGTCCAGGGTGTACCCCGCCTCTTGCCCATAGTCAGCTAGGATAGGCTCCAGCTTGCCCGCTACCCTGCACAGGATAAGCGGTTATGGATAATGAATGGATGACTGAGAATCTTCACAGACATGCTCTATCACTGTAACTTTTGGTGTTGGTCCTTGGAGCAACACCAAAGAATTCCTCTTCTTCTGATGTTGGACATCTAACCCAACCTCCTTTAACAAGGTTTCTCAGCATCTCCATCCAACAACTGTTTATTTATTCATGTGAGCTTCACCGACATGTTTGTGTACTGTATGTGAGACAAGATCACACATATGCCTCCAACATTTTCATTTTTGTTCCCATATTTATCGTGTGATCTTTAAAGACATTTCTCATTTCATTAAATTTACCTAATGCTTTGGATATACACAGCTCATTGCAACTCCCAACAACTTTATTATTCAGTTTAAAAAAAAAAAGAGTTAAGGTAGGAAAAGTTACTCTTTCTCCAATTTCCAATTAAATATAATTCATATTTGACATGAAGATGTCACCAATCTCTTGAAGAGGCTACGCTGGCTGCAAATTAATGCCTGCATTGAGTATGTTACTTATGGTCATTGACAAATCATTACCTGGATTAACTCTGACATACTTAGAGAAACTGTTGCGCCTATATTCCAACGCTTGTGTTCTGAGGTCAAATGGGAAGAAGCTCCTGGCTGCTCCAAGGACCAACACCAAAAGTTACAGTGATAGAGCATGTCTGTGAAGATTCTCAGTCATCCAGGTCATAGTAAAATGTGGGTGGTAAAAGAGAGCAGCTGGACTTGCTTGAAGATTCTTGAAGACGTTTCACCTCTCATCCGAAAGGCTTCTTCAGTTCTGTCTGACACGGTTTACTATGACCTGGATGACAGAATCTTCACAGACATACCTCCTAGTCATATGTGTGTTTCATTCATTTACATTTCCTTTAGCATTTGTTTCTCCATAAGAAATTCATATTTGATGACATCTCTAACGTTTAGGCAGCAATCGTTAAAGGAATATTTGTGAAAAATATGTCCGGATTTTAAAGGGTTAAAAAACTTAAACACTCCACATTGCACATTGGCACACTTTCTTATATATTTAAGCCTTACAGCAATAAACGCTTGCATTTCTTTTCACTGATGGAAAATGACTGACATGAGGAAACTGTGGGAAGAACTGAAACCTGGCGCAGGAAGCCAGTGCCCAAGGTTACAGAATTTTCTTTCTTTTTTTTTTTTCTTTTGGGAAATCAATCATGAAACCGACTCTGACGTCAGGCTTCTGTAAGCTGATATAAACCACCGTGTGTACATTTATATTCAAACCAGATCAGAAGCTAATAGGGAATACATGGTTTTGCTCAGATACTCATGTGCTGAAAGATGGATGTCGTGTGAATTGTGTGTGTGTGTGCATTAGTGTGTAATGATTTATGATGGAGGGTTAATTCAAGAGGACGTTCATTAGACTGCTTCTGAGACCAAGTTGTGAGAACTGGGGTCAGACGGTACATATGGATTGTATAGTCTATGGTGTGTGTGTGTGAGGGCCATGTGTATGAGAAAAGGCAGGCGTTCCATAACGAGAAACCCTAAACTCCCGTTTGACTGCCAGGTGGTTTTTCAATAACCCTTCTATATTACACCTCTCTCTCTCTCTCTCTCTGTCACTCACTCACATACACACACACATCACATCTCAGGTACTATAATGGTCTGTCTTTTATTATGTGCATATGGTTTTCTGAGATCCTTTTACAAAAGTCTCTCTCAACCTCATACAACTTCAGAGTGTCCTGTATTTCTTTACAACTTGTGATGTTCTTTCACTGTGTACTGTATTGAGCATCCTGTCTAATGCTGCTACACCGATCACAATGTCCTTTGTCTTGTGTGAGCAAATGGTATTTGCTCTAACAGTTATTCCATGAAATCGAGTCGTATGTGAGCGGATGGCCGATGAGGTGCTTAGCACCGAGTTGGCTATAAGCCATGTATGATGAGATTGAGTAGAATAACTGTTTTATTCTATCCACATTCACTGGATTTTGAGAAACAGAGCATTTTTGTTTTTATTTTTTGCGAATTCGATAAATAAAAACTTCATACAAAACGTCTGACAAAATCATTTCCGCTTAGAATGTAAACAAACTGACGAAACAACAGTAGCAATTTGTGAAAAATGCTATATTTATTTTAAAAAAGATACGTTCTTACCATCAAATACTTTTATTACATATTTTCTTGCTTTTTTTTGTATTTTGGGGGTTTTGTTTTCGAGTAGAGTTTTTATTTCGTCCTCGGTTGGTTCAGCAAAATACTGTGCCATTTTGTTTTTCTCTAGTCACGGTATATGAGCTGATATCCTAGTAGTAGAGTAGCCAATCAGAGAGTTCGATTGCTCATATCCAGTGAACGTGGATAGAATAAATACTGTATAATGATGTTCCTGTTTTTAGCGAACAGATGTTAAGACTGTTCTCATTGACTGTTCATGAAACACCATCAGTCCTCAATTAGAAGAATAAAATGACACAATAATTGTCAAACATGAGTTAATATTTGTACGCATTTCACCGTTTTTCTAGTTTTGTGCTTAGTAACAGAAAATAAAGGGCAGCGACATGGATTTTCCCCTTCCCTCGGAGTGTCAGAAGCTTCGAGTTGAAGACAAAAGTGGCTCAGTTCTCAGCTCAGCAACACTCGCTGCCATTTTGTTTTTCTCTATTCATGGTATATGAGCTGATAGCCTAGTAGTAGAGTAACCAGTCAAAGCGCACGATTGTTCATATCCAGTGAAATATATATGAAAGATGCTTTCACATATCCAGTGTTTAGTCTTTTTTTTTAACCAAACCCTTGTGTGTTCATTTAGACAGGCATGAATGCAACAATCACACACAGGTTCAGACCAAACAACTGAACCGAGAGCATCTGAGAGTGTAGTGAAAAGTGAGCCTTGAGGCACAAAGGAAGAAAAAGAACAGAGCTGGAAGTGTTGCAATTTCAAAAGTAGTTCCATTTTCAGTGTACTAAAATGTGAAATCGTAAAACGATAAGTTTTATCATTTTAGCAGTATGATTAAAAGTACAGAAAGCACACTGGAATTGCTTGCACGTTTCATTCTCTCCAGCAATCTTAAAAATACAAAAAACAACTTGATGCTCTTGTTGTCGCCATGGGAATACACACTGCTGAAAGGAATTCAATTCATCGATGAGAGGAAAGTACATGGATTCGACAATCCTCTGACACGTTTCTCAATTGTGATTAAGTGATTAATCTAAAACCGTGTACCACAGGGGATAAGCTTTGAGCACACACACACTGTGCCACGCAGAAAGGAGTGTGATCATTTGATGAAAGTAAGATTGCCTCGCTGTCTTCCTCAGGCTTCCCTCCATAACACACACACGCTTTGTGGAGCTCCTCTTTCTGAGACGACATCAGTCAAGTGTCTCGGAGATGGAGTGCTTTTCTTCCATTTTGACTACGAGTCCTTTTCTTTCTTCTTGCTCTTTTTCATCCCTCATTCAGCTACACTAATAAAAAAAAAAATAAAGTATCAGAAGAAGCCCAGTCAGCCATCGCACTGAGGTGCTCTTTGAAGTTAATGACACAAAACTATCTGTTGCCTCCATTTTAATTAGCAAACGGGCAAAATGATTACATTTTTAATTGAAGCTGTCATTTTCAATTAAGATATGACGTCCTTGAGAGAGAGAGAGAGAGAGAGAGAGAGAGAGAGATATTCTCTTTTTCTCTTCCTTCTGTCTTGTCAGAATCCAACACACAGCAAAAATTTGCATCAAACATTTAAATAATATTGAGTCGTATGTCAGATGCATTCCATTCAGAATGGAATATATCTGATATACCACAAAAAAAGCCAGAGGATATTATTATTATTATTATTATTATTATTATTATTATTATTATTATTAATATTGAAATCCCGACTGCAGTGTTCAAATGCCTGTTGGCATCAGCAAGTTTCTGTATTTATATTGTATTGTTGGTTTATTTGATCTTAGAAGGGTTCTGTAGCCCTGATTGGCTGCTTTGGTGGACTCATTATCATGCTACAGCAGCTGGAAGGGTGAAGAAGAAGAAGAAAAAGAAGAAGAAGAAGAAGTTGTTTAAGCTTTGAACATGCATACTTCTCTTTTGAACATGTAACAGGCCAAATTATGACACATACTGGGACACAACCTCATCTCCCCCAGGATCCACTAAGATGTCATCAGTGTGAACCTCTTGCAGAGCAGCTCATCAACCACGTGGTTAATGAATAACTCGGCTGCAGTTGGGGCATTTGCCAAACCATACAAAATCACAGAGCATTCATAATGTCCAGTGGCTATTGAGAAGACAGGCAGATTTCGACTCATTCCACGACCAGTTATATATGAGGTTCCATCATGAATGCACTACAACTTGATCCAGTTGGTCAGCACCAAACACAGAGAGGGCTGGGACATTCTTTGTGATCAGTTTATTTCCATGGTAATCAGTACATGACCACGGTCTGTCCATCCATCCATCCATCCATCCATTATCCAATACCCCATATCCTGTGCAGGGTTGCAGGCAAGCTGGAGCCTCTCCCAGCTGACTATGGGCGAGAGGCAGGGTACACCCTGGACAAGTCACCAGATCATCACAGAGCTGACATATAGAGACAAACAACCATTCACAGTCACACCTATGGTCAATTTAGAGCCACCAATTAGTCTAACCTGCATGTCTTTGGACTGTGGGGGAACCAGAGCACCTGGAGGAAACCCACGCAGACATGGGGAGAACATGCAAACTCCACACAGAAAGGCCCTCATAGGCCACTGGGCTTGAGCCCAGAACCTCCTTCCTGTGAGGTGACAGTGCTAGCCACTACACCACCATGCCATCCATGACCACAGTCCTCTGTCCTTTTTCTCCATGAAGTTGCAAACAGATGTGGTTTGTTTAATTAACCCCTGCCTCAGGCCATTCTGGAAGTACTCCTCCACAGCAGCAGCCTCTTTGATGGACAGAAGTTAGATGTTGGAACAAGGAGGATGGTCCCCTGGCAACAGGTTGAAAGCACAATGTAAGGGTCTGTATGGGGGGGGGGATTTTGGTGGCATCTTTCATTTCTAAAGACATGTACCAGATGATGGCACTCTGTGGGCACAGTCTCCATACCATTTGCTTGTTGGTTTATGGAGGTAGAGCTGCAGGGGCCCTGGAGACTACATGTCTGAGGCACTCTATGATCAGCTTTCTCTGTCCAGACTATTCTTGGGTTGACAGAATGTCTGAGTGAGTCATGAACAAACATTTTATTGGTCTCTGAATTTACAGATTCAATATATACTGTCAGTGGCTGGGTATGGAAGAGAACATAATGTCAGAACAGAATATCATGTGAAGAAATGTTATTTGCCAGTTGACTCTGAGGACCAGATCTGTTTTTTGCCAGCTACCAGCTTAGCTAGAACCTAGGGTGGTGTTCAATGACAGTCTCTCCTCATTGGCAAACAGTGCTGCAGTGACCTGGACATGCAGATTCTTCCTTTACAACATTCAGAGGATCTGCCCCTTCCTCACCACCTACTCTACTCAGTTCCTTGTCCAAGTGCTGATCCTCTCCCACTTGGACTACTGCAACTCTATCCTCTCCAGCCTCCCACCATCTGCCACCAGACCCCTACAGTTCATCCAGAATGCTGTAGCCTGCCTGGTCTACAACCTCCCTCGTTCCTCCCACATTACTCCTCTGCTCACTGCCATTCACTGGTTGCCTGTCACAGCTCACATCAAATTTAAGACATTGGTGCGAGCTTAGCAGTCAGTCAAGGGGTCAGGTCCAGCATATCTCCAGAGACTGAAACAACCCTACACATCAACCAGACCTCTATGCTCTGCAACTACTGGTCACCTGGTCCCTCCTTCCCCTGCCAAGCCCACTCATGACTACTGTCTGTCCTGGCTCCCCGTTGATGGAAAGACCTTCCCATTGAGGTCAGAAATGCTGATTCCCTAACCACCTTCAAGCGCAGACTGAAGACCCATCTCTTCAGGCTGTACCTCTCCCCTGCCCACTGTGCAATCATGTGACAAGAGCTGTCTTGACCAACCCAGGCTGTGTACTATCTAGCCTGGTCATGATGACTTGGGTTATGCATTGGAGTTTTATTTTTCTCTATTTAGTTGTACTTTGTAAGCTCATTTCTACGGTTGGCTTCTTTTCCTTGGCTGTTTGCTGATTCTTGTTCTTCAACAGAATATCACACTTAGTGTTATTCTGTCACTTGTTCACTTGGCATGAGAACTTTCTTATCTAGAGGTTCAGCACTTCTTGTACCTGACTTTTGTACATGTACATGATTCTAGATAAGAGTGTCTGCTAAATGCCATGTAATGTAATGTAGTGAAAATGTCTCTATGTTAGAATATGAATCAATCTAACTTTTAATTGAGTTCACGAGCATTTTATTTCCCTTTACCTTTTTGATTTAAGGAGTAACCTTCATGGCCTTTAGCAGCTCCAATATACTTCAGACTGAAAGAGGTTTAAATTCCTGGGACTGAAATGACCTTTCTGACATCCATTGTGTTTGCAACCTCTACAAAATTTATCAGCAGAGGTGTTAACTATTAATCAGCCAATCATGTGGCAGCGGGACAATGCAAAAACTCCTCCAGATACAAATCAAGAGCTTCAGTTCATGTTCACTTCACTTCAAACATCAGAATGGGAAAAATCATGATCTCATAGTGAAGTGTGACTTTCTTTCACTATGGCATGGGTGTTGGTTTGAGTATTTCAGAAACTGAGAGTCTGCAGGCTGAAACACCTCGTTCATGAGAGAGATCAGAGGAGAAGAACCAGACTGATTTGAGCTGAGAAGTCATCTATAGTCAATCAAATAATCACTCCTGACAACCGTGGTGAGCAGAAAAGCATATCAGAATGGACAAGCCATCAAACCTTGAAGTGGATAAGCTACAAGAGCAAAAGATCACATCAGGTTCCACTTCTGCCATCCAAGAATAAGAATCTGAGGCTGTCATGATGGGTCCAGGCTCACGGAAACTGGACACGTCAGAGATGACACTTTTTTCTTCGTTCTGATGTTGGAAGTGAACCTTAACTGAAGCTCTTGATTTGTATCTGGAAGGTTGGATGCATTGTGCTGCTGCCACATGATTGGCTGATTACAGAATTGTATGAATGTACAGGTGTTCCTAATAAAGTGGATAGTGAGTGTATATACGCATAATATCCAGAAAACACTGCTTCTTATTTTTATTTATTTTATTTTATTAGACATGTGACAGTCAGCACATAATAACACACAGTAGAAGACAAGTACCATCAGGTAGAAATAAATAAATAAACAAATAAATTAATTAATAGGTCACTCAGGTCAAAAAATAAATAAATGTGAAAATGCATCCAATGCATTAATTTCATGATAAAATATAATAAATTAGATTATAAAATATATTTCATTATAAAATTTCATCATCTCTGACTTTGACAATGCACTGACACTGGAGACTCCTTCCTTTAACATTAAATAAAATCTCAAAAGTCTTGATTCTTATCTTTAATTTTTGATAAATAAAATCTCATAAATCCCAGAAGTAAACAGTAAAGTCATGTCCTGCTCTGTGACCTGAAACAGATCAGTTATTAAAGGGACTGAAGACTGAACAGTTAAAATATATCATAAATAATATCAAATAAACAAGACACTGAATAATAATAATAATAATAATAATAATAATAATAATAGGCGGCACGGTGGTGTAGTGGTTAGCGCTGTCGCCTCACAGCAAGAAGGTCCGGGTTCGAGCCCCGTGGCCGGCGAG
>JAOBRE010000001.1:35968920-35981812 GCA_027574745.1 Occidentarius platypogon
CACAGTTTACTATGACCTGGATGACTGAGAATCTTCACAGACATGAAGTCCAGTTACAGCAAGTAGTTAAGAATTGTTAAAAGTAGATTATTTTGCAGTTAAATGAAAATAATCAATAATCAAACATTGTGTTCCTACAAAAGCACGTCCCAAAATGTTTTATTCCTCTGATACTATAGCAATTTGGCCTTTTTTTTTCTTTCCTGAAGTTAATAAACAATAATAGACCAAAAAAAAAAAAAAAAAACCTACAAAGCCTGTTACAACATCTGTTACAAAGCCCTGAAACTAGAGTCTCCTTCCAAAAAAATTTAAACAAACATCTCCTTATCAACCATATCTTCAGTTAGACACTTTTGTTTTAAACCTGTTCAGGTGTAGCACAAGCTGTTATTTTATTAGAAGTGTGTTAATATAATCCTGTAATTTGCCTTCCATCCACACTGCTGTTATAAATGAACACCACCTGACCCATCAGGTTTGAGAGTGCGGTATAACTGTTTTTTTTTTTCTTTTTTCAGATTGGTTACAAAGTGAAACCATGTGTTATGAGTTGACATGGCCATGCTAAACACAGTGTTGTTTCTATGTCCATCGCAAAAGAAAGAAGAAAGATACATTGCCATGGGATGGAGTGGGAAAGACAGCCGATACTCCGGTACTAGTCGATGCAGAGTAAAGGTCTGGCAGCGATGCTATCTCCGGCTTCAATAAAGCCCAATGAGCTCATGTAATTTAGATTAATAAGAGGGGGGCTTTTCCCTGCTTGGAGCTCTGCCCAACAGCTCCCTCAAGCATCCGCTGAATTGACTTTCTCTTTTTTTTTCCGTCATCCTCTCAGGCTTCTTTGCATCTCAATAGCCACATTCCAGGCTCCTATTTCTCTCCTTCCTTTGCCTCCAGAGCACTCTCTCGTCTCCTCTCCTGTCTTGAAAAAGCTCACTCTGTGGTCACTTTACCTTAAAAGAATGTCCGCCTCTCAGCCATCCAAAAGCAACAGAAGAGTGCAGACAACCCAAGGAACATGAACTCTTCGAAAGCATTCTGAAGAGTTCTCCAACCCAAGCTATTTATTTATTTATTTATTTATTAATCAGAACTGGATGTACAGTACTAGTCAAAAGTTTGGCAATACATTCTAATTCAATGGATTTTCTTTTTTTTAAATTAAAAGACACTTCATGTCTTAAAGTAATAATGGATGTCATTTCTCTTTACTTGAGTGGTTCTTGATATAATATGGATTACTACAGTTGTCAAATAGAACTGTTAACCGTATGTTTATTATTTACTATTTACTGTTTGATCTCAAACACATTAAGCCCACTAATTAACATTTGATGAGGTACAGCTGTTAAGTGAAAAGTATTCCAGGTGACAACCTCATGAAGCTGGTTAAGATAATGCCCATAGTGTGCAAAGTGTCATCAAGGTAAACACTGGATACTTTGAAAAATCTAAAATATGAAACATTTTTTAAACACTTTTTTTGTTTACCACATAACTCCATATATGTTCCTTATGCTATTTCATAGCTTTTGATGTCTTCAGTATTGTTATACAATGTAGAAGATAGTCACAATACAGAAGAACCTATTAATGATGAGGGGTGTCCAAACTTTTGACTGGTACTATAAGTGTTTTCATGAGCCACATTGTATGAAATGTTCTATAATGTCTCATAAATCTACGAATTGTTTATAAGCCGATTGGTTATAGCATCTTACAGGACAAAATATGGAAAAGTACGGCACTGTGTATGGAACTGTAATCAATATAAAAAACATAGAGGTCAGAGTATATGGTGTTGGAGGAAAAATGAAGATATATTCAGATAAATTGAAAAATGTGTAAGAAATGTTTTGTCTCTTTCAAAAAGAAAGGGGTTTTTTTGGACTCTTGGATGCTGATTTTTGGATCTTGGATACTGCACTGCAGTATATGCTCATCCTGCACTCTCAAATATATTGCAATTACCTTAAATACGTACCAACTGCAATTCAGTAAAATCTGTACATAAATCGTATATAAATCATATATAAATCATATAAATCATTATATTCTGTTTCACTGCATCATGGGAACTCTCAAGTGGCATGATTTCCAGTGAGAGGGAGAACATATGTACATTCCACTCTGATTGGAGGCTTTGTAAATAAATCCCTATACCTCTGCAGTTAAAAAAAAAGATGAGTAGCGAGATTTCTTTTGTGCCTGGGGATGAGCAAAGGAAGGATTAAACTTCAAATCTGGACAAAAGGAAGGATGCATAAAATTGTGAGATAAGGGCAGGATAAAAGTGTCCTCACAGTTAAATTAAATTCTGGCTAATCCTTGGAAAATAATTTCTAGAAACAATATAATGTAGGATCCAAAATATCCTGTTTGCATACCATGTACTATCTTGCCATACAGTTCATTCAAATGATACAAATGTATATGACAGCATATAATACACAGCTGCTATGTAAAACACTGCACTGCTTTAGATCTCCTGCCACTCTGTAGCCATGTCCTAAAGTATAGGTTTCAAACTCAAAACCCATGGTTCAAATATGGCCAAAAAAAAAATACAGCATATTTTAAGTAATTCACATCACATCACACCTGCAGTTTAGCAACCAGGTGCTGGTGTTTACTGTGATTCAATGAAATCCAAATCTGTTTTTTTTTTTTTTTTAAAGAAAAAAGTTAAAGGTGCTGACAGCAAAGTTGAATTTTGGACAAAATGTTCTATTTCTATTGCTGTTGGAGTTTTGAGATGTTTCACTGCTGCACACATCATGTATCCTATGTGGGAATGTTTTGCTGAGATAAAACGTGTCTCACATTTTATGATTCCAGAGATTGCCGAAGCAAGTAATCAGCAATATCACGTGACCACTGTAGGGCGTGTGTTACCTACTTTTAACCAAAACAAGTCAGCGTGGGCAAACGTGGCGGACTCCACTCTCCCACCAATTAAAAGCCAGCGGAAAAGAAAAGGAAAGCCTGCCTAGTGAGTGCAACTGAAAGATAGAGGAAGGTTAGATGATGTAATTTTTCTAGACAGATAACTAAATCATCCTAACTAGCACTTAGCCAGCTGGGCCTTAGAATGCATAGGCTTGACTCCATGGTAGTGAGTATGGAGTTACACACCTAATGTTTTGATCTTTCAGAGAAAGAAACAATAACACAAAATCAATAACAGAGAAAAGATATATTCATCTTTTGTTTCACGGATCTATTTGCAAATGTCAACTACAAATTACATATCTGTGACTCAAAACTCTCCAAGGTCGATGCAGAGTCACAATGTTTTCCTTGCATCACCATCTTAGTGTGATGCAGTTCCACAGATATGCTAATTAGTTAAAGCTCTTTGCATTTGGCTGTTTCTGTAGGGCCATATTGTTTACCTCAAGAGGTAGGATATTCTTGGGTTTCAGTCACATGACTTTTCTTAGCAATTTCACTTCCAGTAAAACTGCTGGTGAAAAATGGCTGCCGTAGTGCAAACAAATAGCGATAACTTATCAGAGTATGCTCGTAATCTAGAAGCCACTGCTCGGTTTAGATATATTCAGAAGATTGCTATGTGCAATGGAATCGACCTGGGTTAACTGATCTCTGATCATAGTCAAGAGTTTTTCATCCCCAACCACATTTCTTCTGTGAAGCTGATGGTCCATCACCGTCCTTCCAGGTTTTAATGACACGTTGGACAATTCTTAACCCAATTCCAGTCATTTCAGTAATCTCCTCAGTGGTTTCTTTGCTTGATGCAGGCCAATAATTTGAGCCTTCTGCAGAGTAACATCATCTCCATGACCGTGGGATAATACATCTTCCGATACAGTTGTTTAAGAAATAAGAAGCTACTCAGTGTTTGGGATAAAAGAACTGTTGTAGCTGAAACACATTAATCACTGCAGTAATTATCCAATCAAAGGCTCTCAAGTATTTGCTTATTTAAATCCAAATGGTGATGTTGTCCTGCACAAACCCAATCATCTTTATGTTCAGTACAGAAAGAGTTCCACGTTGGATCTTAAAGCATATGCAGTTTTCTATTAATATGATGAATGAATAAAACACATCTCAATCAATGGCCCACATGTGAACACCTCGTTATGCTTAAAGTGGTCTTTAATTTTGAGTCCATATTTGCATTTTCCATGCTTGACTTTGGTACTTACTCTATTAAAATACAAGACAGCATTAAAGCATTCAAACTGGCTTCGTCTCCAAATATTTATCTGATGCACATAAAAGTTTGATACATACAAATAATAATAATTATCTTACGAGTTTGCTCAAAGGGCGAGTAGAAGCACCAGTGTGCTTGAGGACAGAAGCTCCAGCAGAAGTGTGTGGACTCCTGACCAATCTCACCTGACCTTGGGGAGTCATGTCTTTACAGATCTCGCATTGTGCACAGAGTCCTTGTCATGCTGGAACAGGTTTTAGCTTGAACCCCTTATTTCCAGTGTAGAGGGAAAATATAGTTTTTAGAGAATTTCTGTGCCTCTCAGCTCCTTAGAAAAGAAGGTCAGACACTGTGTTTCATGTTTATACAAGATGAAGAATGCTGTTTTCTGTCACACTGTTCTATCTTCTAGGTTATCGTAAACATGTATACATGCCAGGATAGTGAAGTAGTGATCAAGAGGATGCCAAGGCTGAACACCATGAGATTAAGAAGAGATCTGATATGCTATTTTGTTCTTTTGGCAAGTATAAAACGGTGTGTGTGAAAATGGAGAACACTCCTCTGCGTGAAATTCTTTTGCGATTCTTTCCATTCGGAGAAGTCCTCTTGCAAGAAGTACTACAATAAGCTTATATTTTCTGTCCGTTTCTTCCTGACAGCCTCAAGTCTTATGCTTTTCCACCACACCAGCAAAAAGGGTAATGCTAGAACTTAGAAAAAACATTATAGACAACTGTGTGCTTCAAACTTTATGGTAACAGTATGTCACCATATGTGGATATGATAGTCAGGTGTCCACATACTTTTGGTTAGTACATGATAAAATGATAACCTTTGGTTCCCCCCCAGAAGTCAATAAGGATGACAATTGTGATTTTTCTCATTGTTAAGCCTCTTATCTGCCAGAAAATGTACTGTATGTACAATAAAAATCCTGCAAAACAAATAGTCCAGACAGGAAATTTGCTTGACCGAGGTACTGAGGCTACTGACAAACGCTGAAGTGAACCCTCGCATAAAACAAACATATTCCAGGATAAACAAGATCAACGGTGAGCTACTGCTCACTTGCGTATCCCCCGCTCTCATTTATATCAGAACGCAAGCAATCGAAGGAACAAGACTTATTATGAATGTTGACTTCAACAAATAATGAACCCTGAAACAAGTAAGTAAAGAGCAGCGTCTCTCCCCAGGAATTTCAAATAGCATCCTGGTGAACAGTCATTTTGAAATAGCATTTGGCTTTTTGAAATAGCGTCAAAATCCACCCTGTGTTTTTTGTAATTACATGGTCAGTAAACAGGAAGTTGATGTGGGACAGACCTGAAAATGGTATACATGGTATAGAACCCCAAGCTGAAGCTCGGTACCAAATATCAAGCAGTTGTGATTTGTACTTGCTGAGAAAAGTTACACAAATTTTGTAAATCCACCCTATAGGTTTCGTAAATACAGTCAGTAAACAGGAAGTTGATGTGCGACAGACCTGAAGACGGTATACACGGTATAGAACCCCAAGCTGAAGTTTGGTACCAAGTGACTCTGATTTGTGGTTGCTGAGGAAAAGGGTGTTTCAGGCAGAAATACAGACGGACAGAGGTAAACCAGTATCCCATCCCCCCCCCGCAGGGGTATGATAAATGCAGATGTGACCCACGATTTTGAACCAGAGAATCAGATCATGTAGAAATCCTAAAGATGGGCAGCCTTACCTTCCAACTCCCTCCTTAATCACGTAGCCTTATTGTAAGGTTAGTAGCTTGTGAAAGGGCCAAGTTTAGTGTGCGCGCGCGCGCGCGCGCGCGCAAGTGTTAGCACCCTTGAGTGCTGCTCTGATTAAAATCAGGTAATTGAGGAAAATCAAATGCGATACGCCACCCTTAGATTAACAAACACTAAAGGCAGGGCGACTTCGAATCACAAACAAGGCCATGTTTATTCAAAGTGTTGCATCACAGTGAGAAGTGTTGCATATAGCAGAATATGAATAACTTTCCCGGTCAAATGATGACTATAATGCAGGGCAATGTTTAGTTTATGCAGTTTTAGCTCTTCACATTTAAATTTATCCAGTCTAGTGGATCCCAGGGACATTTCTATTCGCCCCACAGCTGACGTTCAGTGCAGAACCACAGTCCAATGTGAATGTCAAGTACACAAATACTTCAGCAACTCCGGACACTGTGTATTCACACTAACAAATGCATAGCATGTAATGACTAAGAGGCTCCTAATCCTGGTCCAGGTCATTTCTGCCCTTTCTGTCCCTGTAACTGTGTTCTGGATGTCTCTTGGTTACAGGGTAAATATTTGAACATCTCAGAGCTGTAGCCTTACTTTGGCCAACTCTTCTTGGAAAGACTGAAACCTCATCAAAAGTCAATGTCAACATGGAGCGGCATTAAACTCAGCCGGAAGAAGAAAGGCAAGGTCACTATAATCCGTAATTCAGAAGAAAAAGAGAGGAACCGCACCGAGTGATGGAGATTGAAGTGTTACCCTTCTGATGGAACAATTTAAGAAAATACAAAAGGAAAGGAGAAAGTAGATGGATCTGGCATTGGTGGTCAAAACATTCTCAAGTCACAAATCCAAAACTGGTATTTATCTTTGTACATGGTTTAGAAATGGACACCGGTATAAAACCGACAGCCCACAATGGAGCAAAGACAACTTCTACTGTAAAGGCGGTGTAATTTGAAGATCATGTTGCCAGTCACTGATTGGGACAGTGTGTGATTTTACACGAAGGGTCTTGGATGTGGAAAAGATGATGCAAAGCGATATATACCCATTTGCTCTCATTGCCTGTGAGCAGGCCTGTAGTACTCGAGTCCGACTCGTGCCCTAATTTTAAGGACGCTTGACTTGACTTGGACTTGTACATTAACTACATTTGGACGCATAAATTGGAGACGAGGACTCAGATTTTTTCTCTTTATTTTTTTGTAACATGCCATAATAATTTGGCATAAGATATTTACGTCTACATTAATTTTTGCACCAATTTTGTGCAAGAGAATGCACATTCACCTGTTCATACATCATGTTCAGGAACAAACTAATGTTAGTGGGAGTCTCCCATAACCTGGTACGGAAAGTATGAACCGGAACGGGACGGTACATTACAACAATGTTACGTTTTCTAAATATTCAGGGGTTTCATACTTAACATCTTGTACTCACACGCATCACTGTCATGTATTCTTTGATTATCCAGTATTATTGTATCCCGTCAGATTGTATTAATGTTATATTCACGATATTTTCAATCGAAATTGATCTAAAAGCCCGGAACTCTAAAAGCTCGGAACTTCAATTATGGAACATACCTCGACGTGACGTCACAAAGAAATCCCGTGTGGCGGAACGAGCGCCATCTCGAGTAAAATGTGGTTTCACACTGATTGTGAAAATGTGGGTCATAAAACAGAAGCACAGATCAAAAAAAGATAAGAACTTGAAATGTATATAATGTCAGCTGAAGAAACGAAAAGTTAGAGGTAGGGTAAGAGGCAAGAAATTGTAAAATAGATGAATAAATAGTCATTAAGTTATATGTTTTGACAATAAAACAACTAAACTATATATTTTGTTTTTCTTCTAACTTTATTTATCATACGGGACGGGACGGGTTCATCTATAAAGGCGGGATGAGTAATGTAAGTACCAATTAATAAAATGGTGGACATGACTGATGTCTCTGTGAAACTGGAACAAAAAAGGTAAGATAATACATTATGTAAATAAATGTCACAAAAATAGTATTGCGGGACGGAACACTTGTTATACATGGGATGGAACAGCATATACAAACCCAGAAGGCAAATATAAAAAAAAATACGTGACACCACATTAAAATGCGTGATGGTACTGTTCCATCCCATTCTGTTCTGCACCGGGTTACGGGAGATGCAGGAATGTGCAAAAATAAGTCACATGATGAATATGGAGAAGAGACATGATATGAATGTGTGAGAAGAAGAAAATATGTGCAATGGGTTTAATACCCAAGCTGTGCAGTGTGAGCTGGAATGTGCAATAAAAGTTCAGTGAATGAAGATGTATGACATGAGCTTGAAATGTGCAAAATGGCAGTTCAGAGACAAAGTGCATTAATGTGCAATTAAGTGTGAAGTTAGTCAGTGGGGGTCTCTGACCTTATTGAAGAGGCCAGCTGCAGTGGGGAAAAAAGCTGGCCTTATGGCTTGAGGTTTTGGTTCTAATGGAGATATGGTTCCATATGGTCCAATCCCACAGAAGAGCTACTATAGCACACACTGCTGATAAAGTTAATGCTGATTAAAACAGAAAGGTGTCAGCATTAACTTTTTCAGCAGTTTGTGCTCCAGTAGCTCTTCTGTGGACCATATGGGCTAGCCTTTGTCCTTCCCACATCATGTGGCACATAGAGCAGCACCAATCTCCGTTTCCATAGCCCTCGGCCTCTCGCTTATTACATAGCTAGGGTTACAGTGGGGGGTTAGTCCTCTGGTAACTACAAGAGTTTGACTCCCCACTCACATCTGTTTTGCAGCGTGTCTTGCCAGATGGCAGTAGGTACCATTTTTATGATGGTCTTTCGTCTGACCCGACCATGAGTAGAACTCACGTTCTCCCGATTGAGAGGCGGACACCTTAACCACTCGGCCACTCGCGGTAGGGCTAGCCTTTGTGCCCCATGAGCCTTCGATATCCATGACTGTTGCTGGTTCACTGGTTGTCCTTCTTTGGACCACTTTCGGTAGGTACTAACCACTGCATACCGGGAACACACCCCACAAGATGTGCCATTTTGGAGATGCTCAGACCCAGTCATCTTGCCGTCACACTTTGGCCCTTGTCAAAGTCACTCAGATCCTTACACTTGCCCATTTTTCCTGATCGGTGTAAATTTATATGTTTAAAATGTAGTTCTGGAATTTATATATATTTCTGTAAAGCTGCTTTGTAACAATGTCCATTGTTAAAAGTGCTATACAAATAAAATTTTACAATCTAATAGCAATTTAAAATAAATATAGATGATAAATGTGACAGTAGCCCTGAAAATAATGTCAATTTTGCTTATGTCCCATGTTACAATTATTCTACAGTGAGTCACAAAGTTTGTATTTGGTAAAATCAATCCGTGTTTATATTTGCTTTGAAGAAATAGACGTTATGTTAAAAACAACACAAAAATATTGTTTGTAGTTAACTCAGGAATAACACACCATGTGAGGAATAACTCTTGGCAGACCGTGTGGTTATACACAAATATACAATTTACAAATATCAGTGTGAAACACCAAGGCAGGAAAACTTGGAAGTGAACAGTAAAGCTTGTAATATAAACACAGCCTTTGTCTTCTGGCTCCTTTTATCACCGCTGGCTCCGTTAACAGCTCTGTGTTTGGATTGTATTACACCATGTTTCTAGGTCACCTTGTACAAAAGTGTCTGCCAAGTAAATAAATGTAACTCGACACCACTGCTCTTCTGAGCAGAAAAATAAAATGTGAAAATGTTGGTCCAGTGAGTGTCTCAGCAGTGGCTGTCCTACATTATTCTGTTCATATGATATCCTTGTTTCTCTGTTTGTTTGTGTTTTGTTTGTTTGTTTGTTTGTTGTCTCCGATGTTCCTGTGTTTGTATATTTATACATTATCTTTTTTATTGTTTTATTATGCTTACTAAGTTGTATGTATTTAATATTACTAAGTAATATTTTAATTATTTGTTACGATCACATATTATACCACAGCACTGTCAAATCCTTGAATCCGATTGGTCAGAATCGTGGTGTAATTTTTTTTACAGTGTAATCTTTGTATTACCATGTTTTAGTCTGAAGGGGTGAGATGGCAATTGGGACACAAGTCCTGTTCCTTTCCCCTGCCACATTTTGTCTGTTCATTATTAGTAACTTTTTTTTTATTTGTGAAAATGTGGCGAACTCAATAAACTAAACTAAGAAGGGGTTGATTAATTTTCTATAACAGCGTCAGCGCTTTGTAAGGGTCAGTAAGTTTTCTATCATGGGAAATTCTTCAGGACAGAGAACTTTGTGTTTTCTGGTTTCTCACTAGTTTGACAAGATGCATTTATTGGGTTTTGTTGTTGTCATTTTGCAAACTTGGAGAAAAACTAGAGGTTGCTGAGGGAACAACTATCATGTAAATATATTCATTCATTAATAAAGACGTTGCTCATTAATCCATTAAAATTGTCACATTTGGCAAATTGTTTTTGTATAAGAAGAATAAAACACTTCAGGATACACCGTGATTGGAAAATAATCACCTTCAGGTGAAGGTGATAACTTCGCTTCATGTGAGGCTGCACCACACCACCCTGCCTTTGATTATTTTCCCATAACAGCACGCCCTGTTGTGTTTTATTTCTTACCAACCTGCAATTGTTTTGTGTGATACAGGCTGTAGCGAATCCCTGATGTGGGTAGAGTACAGAAGCATGGCAGGCGGGAACTGAAGTTCACGCAAAACTTTTATTTTTACAGCTAGCTTTTCAGCTCACTCACTCCCACACATACATGCATTCTGGTCAGGAGTCAGCTCTCCTCTGCTTTCCCCCTCCTTTTATGCTCCATCCCTTCTACAAACACACACACACACACACACACACACACACATTAATTGACACCAGGTGTAATGACTTAGCCACTTACCTTCCCTGACCCCGCCCTCCATTCACAAACTGGCCATGCCCCTGTTGCCACATATATTTACATACCAATTATGTAACAGTATTCAAATATTAACAGTGCTGATTTGTGAACCTGCAATATGTGTACCAGGAGATTGATAGAAGACTACTAAAACTACACAAGAGCCTTCTGGTATTAAAACTCTTGCAATATCTAATATTGATTGGCCTGTTTGCTGCATGTAAGAAACAACAAGTGCACAAATGTAAAGGCCTAGGGTGCCTGAACAATAAAGAGGGCAGAGACGAGCAAATAGCAATAATAATAATAATAATAATTATAATGAAAGTTTATTTAACAAATGTGCTAGATCGCAAGTACAAAAATATAAATAAGTCAGCAGAGAAACAGTCGGTTATCGGCGGTGTTGGAGGATGTCAGAATCCGTAGAGTGTGCTGTGTGCATGTTCCAAAGTCAAAAGCAAAATAAAGAGAGCGAGCCCTCTCAGCCCACGGAAACTGCTTCTAATAGACCTTGGCTACACCTGCATGCCAGGGTAGCCAATCAGCTGGAAAGGGGAAGCCCTGCCCACAATCACACCTAGTCATTGGGGAGCAGACACAACAAAAGCATGACAGAAAAGGCCCAATGGCAATCATCCCCCCCATAAAGCAATTAGGCAAGCAATTATCCATCTTTAGCCATATTCACATAATTCGCCGACTGGCAATTTTCACATATAATTATATACATTAGGCAGTCCACTAAAATTCAAATTTCATAATAACCGACATTCAACATCACAAAATATTACATATTATCAATATTATCAGTGCACTAATATTTTCAACACCACCAAAATTCCCATCACCAACATTATCACCATCACCGTTATCATAGCCACATTAGCAATGCTAACATAGCGCCAGTATTATAATTTATGTTGGTTATTCAATCCATTACCCTACCTATTCGTAATCAATAGCAGCCAGTCCCTTGGCCCAACATACCCCCACATTCCGGGCCCTGGAACAATAAGGACAAACAAGACAGGGAATAGCACAGTCGTTACATTAAACACTAGGGGGCAGGAGCACGCGACAACATATCCACTATCACGTTTTCCTTGCCCTTAATATGCTTGATGTGAAGATTATATGGCTGGAGAAAAATACACCAGCATATAAATCTTTGATTAGAATTTTGGAGAGAATGAAGGAAAGTTAATGGATTATGGTTGCAATACACAACAATTGGGGTTAGACTACCACCAACATAGACTTCAAAAATCTGTAAAGCCCAAATTAGCGCGAGTGCTTCTTTTTCTATAGTCAAATAGTTCAACTGATAAGAGTTGAATTTTTGCAAAAAATAGCACATTGGTCGCTCTTTTCCATTATCATCGTCTTGAAGCAAAACAGCTCCTGACTGTTCTCCCCTCTGGCCTCTGGAAAGAGGTTCCGCAGCATTAGGTGCAGGACCACAAGGTTCTGTAACAGCTTGGTGGCATTGACTTGTAACTTAAACGGCTTGGTCATTCGTGGAGCAGCAATGAGAGGGGCAGATGTCAGGAGATTTTTGGCTTACTCAAATGCCCTTTGGCAAACCAGCATCTGATCAAAGGGCTTGTTCTGCTTGAGCAGATCTGTAAGTGGCACTAAAACCAAAGAGAAATTTTGACAGAAGTTCCTATAATGATCCTATAACGCCCCGACAGTAAAACATTCAACCTGATCCTGAACGTGGACAAAACTAAAGAGATTATTGTTGACTTCAGGAAAAACCAACCCAGCCACGCTCCACTTCTCATCAACAACACGGCACTGGAGGTGGTCAATAGCACCAAGTTCCTGGGGGTGCACATCACAGACAACTTCACCTGGTCTGTGAACACCGCATCACTGGTCAAAAAGGCACAGCAACGTCTGCACTTCCTGCGTAGGATGAGAAGAGCCCACCTGCCCCCACCCATCCTCACTACATTCTACAGAAGCACCATAGAGAGCGTTCTAACCAGCTGCATCTCTGTGTGGTGTGGAGGCTG
>JAOBRE010000001.1:36227546-36240621 GCA_027574745.1 Occidentarius platypogon
CACGTCAAAAGAAATCCGGGACACCACAGAAGATTGCATGCTAAAAATAAAGATTAATATTCAAGTTGTTAAAGCTGGATTTTTTTTTTACAATAAATATAAAAACAAAGTGAATTTACTTTGTTACTTCTCACCTCTGCCACCAAGGGACTAGAAACAAGTGCATGATCTCGTAGGAAAAATAATAAAAGCCAAAGTTAAACTTGAGGGTTGGAGCAATTTGCTCGTGCTTTGGAGTGACACAAATACTCACCACAAAAACTAGCCAAAATAGTGAAGATTGTATGTAAACTTTAACTATGTGAGGGGGTCTGACTCAGACATTTTCCCTCCCATATTATAACCAACAAAAGAAAAAAAAAAAAAAACAGTCTAGGACAACAAACACCCCTCAAACCAGCACACAAACACACGCAAGCATGCTGAGATGCCATTGTTAATGAAAACCCTCTGTTTTCCTTGACATTTCACCCATTAGTTACTAGCCTAAGGTTTAATTACAGGATGTTGTAAAAATAATTTGTCCAGTGACTAAAGGAAGAGGAGATTAAACAGGCCTGTTCTTTCGAGTGGGATGGCACAGACGATGCCATTTGAGTGAGTAAAATGACCAAAGTGACCTCGTATTCTCAACCACAAGTACGATGATAATTACTACCTCCAGCTTCGACCGCTACCAAATTCTCTTCCAGTACCAGATGGAGTTAATTAAGGAAAATTTATTCACAGCAAAAAAGTCTTTTTAATCACTCTCAAACCATTATTCAGGCTCATTGTTCAGGATTAATCCAATTTCCATAATTAATGGCAGTTGCAAGCCATTCTGCAGATACTCAAAGTGGCCTCTAGGTGGCCCTGTTGGTGTTTTTCCTCTTCACATCCTATTCAGATCTGTCTGCTCTGTGCTCTAGATGTGCTTCTGATGTAAGTGTGTGTGTGTGTGTGGGTAGAGTGTGAGGTGGGTGACACTAATGGTGTGATGATGAGGGACTGGATTGTAGGGCCGAGATAATTATGGCGTAGGTCAGGGGAATGTGTAATGCTGCTGTCATCAGTCTGTTTGTCTGAGAGAGAGAGAGCATAGTGTGTTTATAAGAGTATGTTCATGTTGTCTGCTGTGAGTGCGCTATTCTCTTCTGGCGCCATTGCTGGGGAGATCACACAACCACCCACTCTCACAGCCCACGGGGCTGACCCTCATCCACTCAGCACGTCACCATCTCCTACCCCTCCAAAAAACTCCATTTTAATCGTTCTGTCTGGATCGTAGATTTCGGTTGCTTTCTTTCTTCCCTTTTCCATTCATCCCTCTTCCTTTCTCCACCAATATCTTTTCTTCTTCTTAACCTATTCCTTGATAAAACTGTTACGGCTACTATAACCAAACTACATCATAATGAATCATCATGAAAGCCTGTGAATGTCAGCTACTCATCAGTAATCATATTTTTAGCTGACTTCATTGAATTTTTCAGGATAAATCTATGGAACACTTTCAGATATAGGACTACTTTTTTCAAATAGAAGACTGTGGTTAGGTTTTACTCAAACAATATGATTTCAAAACTACTGTACAACTGGTACACTCAAACTAATAAACTCTTCCCAAATATATATATTTTTTAAATCCAGCTTTTAACCACTGGAGTAATACAGTAAAAAACAATTCTGACTACGTTAATAGGCTTCCCTGTAAAAAAGTAGTCCCATTTCTGAAAAGATTAATTCTACAGATTTGGAGCAAAAATAATAACCTGTTTCCAACATCAAAATTATTTTAAATTGTGCTAAAAACAACACAGACTAAAGCTGGAGTAGACAGAAAATTGGCTTAAAGACACGGAGTTATTCCTTTAAGACAATAACAGTTATTCCACGAAATCGAGTCATACATGAGCTGATAGCCGATGAGGTGCGTAGCGCCGAGTTGACTATAAGCCATGTACCATGAGATTGAGTGGAATAATTGTTTTATTCTATCCACATTCACTGGATTTTGAGAAACAGAGCATTTTTATTTCTGTTTTTTGCAAATTCAATAAATAAAACTTTGTACAAATCGTCAGACAAAATAATTTCCATTTAGAATGTAAATAAACTGGCGAAATGACAGGAGCAATTTGTGAAAAATGCTGTAATAATAACTCCTGAAAAATAAAAGGTATGTTCTTACCATCAGATACTCATATTCCATATTTTGTTGCTTTTTTTTGTATTTTTGGGGGTTTTGTTTTTGAGTAGAGTATTTCGTCCTCGGTTGGTTCAGCAACACGCTCTGCCATTATTTTCTTCTTCATTAAAGTGCATATTCTGGACTAATTTAGTTTTTTTTATATGAAAGTATGTCCCTTTACACACTCATCCAGAAGGGTAATTTTGCACAAGGCCATCTGTCTACAGCAGAAAAAGATAAAATAAAACGTGTCTGGAAAAATCCTAAGGGAGTCTGGAGCCAGATTCGTGACGTCACCTGCGGAAGCGCCAGCAGACTGCAGGGTATCTGCACATTTTTTATCTACAAATTTAATGCCTTTTAAGACCTTTTTAAGACCTCTAAGAATAAAAATTAAGACCATTACCACGGCAAAAATATGAAATCAACTACACTCTAGATTGTTCAGTTTAACAGAGTATATTTGTATTTGAGCAACAGTGCAAATAGTCAGTGCATATTTACCAACATAAAGTGCATTATCAGGCAACTGCCTTCTCAATACCACAACACAATACTGTTGTAATTAACGTGCAAACAGTACGTCAACAAATGAAAGTGCAAATGATAAGTAAAACACAAAGTCCAAAAAAATATGGGAATAAGAGTTCAAAAAACACAGCAAAGAACCCCAATGTTCTTGTCTTGCTTAATTTTTACTGTTGATCTGTTAAGTATCTCAGTTCAGTAGCCTTCTTTTCAATGTCAGCATTTAGGCCCACCAACTGCTCTCTCTTTTCCTTTGCTCGTCGTCTCAAGGTGTTTGACTTTGTAATTAGTGTTGCCATTTTGGTGCCAGCAGAATTCTCTGCTGCTTCTGCCATGTGGTCAGCATCCTTTTGGAGACTCTCACATACACCTTCCAATGATGTCCTCTTCCTTTTGAGTTCCTCAAGTTCCTCCACTACATTCTTTCTTTTTTTCTTTTGGTCATCTTTTTCCTTTTTACTTCTCTCTTCATCCAGGTATGCTCTGTACCTGGTGCGTGCTGTGGCACAGTAACTGACCATCTCTTTGGTCAGAGGCACTTTGGTCACTCCTCCACACACTCTGACATGGTCGCATATGAGCCTCTGCGCAATGATTGCTTCTTCTGTCATGTTACAGGTCTCCACCTCTTTATTTGTTGAAAACCCACGTTCAACGTCAGCTTGCCCATGGGACAAGAGCAGCAAATTTTTGCAGAATATCCAGAGGTCAGGATAAGACCCACTCACTTTCTGATGTAAAAATACATCAACTCTGGATTCCTCTGAAGGACATGAAGTCCAAACCTTTGGCCTCACTGTACAGGAGATTCTCGAACTGCTGAGATATTACATCACCTGTAATTAGAGTTGATGCAGAAGAACAATGTCAACACATAGCATCACAATTAGAAGTAGCTTGTAATGTGTGCAATCAAATCTATATATTGACCAGGCTAATACTTCAGACCAAAAGAGTTTGTCTTATAAAGAGTGTTAAAATCCATATTCATATTGATAACAAAACAGAAAAACATAATATAAAACATTCCCTTCTAGTCTATTCTTCTTCCTATTATTTACCAGTAGATATCCCGCCTGCCAACTGATTATCTTGGACAAACTTTTGGACGAGTGCTTTCATTTTCTTGAGACAGTCATCTGGATTAGAATGCATCCTCTTAGGGTTCAAGCACATCATGTTGTGCACGATGGAGTATTTAAGAGGACACTTATCCAGAGCCTTTTTACAGATGTTGGCAAGCACAATCTGGCAGTCTTTTCTGAACTGAAGTAGAGCAAGATCGCTTGCTTTGCCTTTGGCCCCTGACAGTCCCTGACAAAAAAACATCACTTGTCAAATTTTCAGGATCTCTCTAAACACTTAGCAGAAGGTTAAAGAAATACCCCACCTTTTAGGCAAGCGCACTTTCAAGCAAGATGCTATGAGTGAGATGCTATGAAACTCCACGCTAAAACACTACAGAAAGACTGGGACAACTGCCGGATGAATTGAAGAAAGGTCAAATGTTTAACTTCAGGGGAGGTGGAAAATGAGTAAAAGGTATTCCTTTAACATTACCTCAACTGTACATACTATATAAAAAAAGCTCACACATTTGTTTGACACATTTCTATCTATAGATATCAATGAATTTGCATGAAGACCCACCTTGATGACAGCGGCTGCACCCATTCCAATGTCCACTTCCTTAGGACTGAGCCAGAGTTTTTGATCTGTGACATCAAGCCTGACTAATTTGTGGGGAGTGAGAGGCAGGGCATCTCGCTTGATAAAGCGTTTAAGGAGATTCTGGGGAAATAATTCAATTCTGTTAGTTTGTGTGTGTTTGACAGCTTATATATTGTTGTTGTTACTGTTGTGAATAATTACCCGGATCACATTTTCCAAGTCCTCCCAAAGGAAGGGCATCATGGGAACATCCGTTTGATATTTGGCCAAAAATGGTTGAAAGGCTCGTGATATGGCCATAAAAAAATGAAATTTGGCCAGCAGAAGGGGATCCATTTGGGCTTCACAAATGGTGTCAAATGATGAAGTCCCTGGGTTCTTCACCTTTTTGGACTTCACAAGGTCCACATATTTCTCAATGGAGGGCCAGACTTGGAACGCTCGTTCAACAGCTGGCAAGTTCTCCAACCACCTATGGCCACAGAAAGGCAAGGGGAATGTTGAGGATGATGTTGCAGAACTGAAGTCTTCTCTTCTGGCTGGTGCACAGTGGAAGAGAAAATGCAGTGCTTTAAGCACTTTTTCCACCAACCACACTTCAAAACCACCCTTGAATGCATTATGAAGTGTGTGTAGACCACAGCTTCCAACAATTTGAATTTGTGTCCCAGCAAATTGCTCAGCATGCTCTTTTTGCAGGAGTTCCACAAATTTCCAATTAACAGATGGCCCATCCATTGACAAGGAAAGCATATTCCTGAGATTTAGTTCCTTTGTACATTCCTGAAATTATGAAAAATTATAATTATGAAACATAAAATTGCCAACTTATTCCTAAAGCATGATACCTGGAGCACTATTAAGGTATGTCAAATATAAAGTTTACTGTAAGTTGAAATGAGCAAAAAAATAAACATGGCTACAGAAGAATTGAGTCATGCCACACATACACTACCCAAACCCCACCCCTGCCTACCACCAACCAGGCACCATCACTGTACACAGTATTTATAAGTAGTTGACAAGAAAATCTCTTTGAATCCTTGAGTATGTTTATGTTTATTCATTTATCATAGAGGTCCAAAATCAAACTAACTGTTTCAAATTTGGTAGCCAATAAATATTATCCCATTTAAACACATTATAAACATTGACATTTTAATTCATGCGTTTGTCTTAGTTTGCTGGGTTGTTGAATGGCTTACCTTAAAGTTCTCCAGTAAATCTTCAGCAGTGGAGTGGCCCATATACTGTGATCCCAGATACCGGGACTGCACTCGAGAACCATTCTCGTCATTTGCCCAAAATCTGACATGCAAATCCAGTTGTTTGCTTTTGGTGGTCCTGTTCATGCTTTCATCAAACATGACAACGAAGCTGCCTTGATTCACACTTGACAGAAGCTCCCTTTTTATATACGGAGCAAGTCCAAATCGAGCAAGATAACTGGTTTTGTCCCTGCCACAACTAAATGTTTTTGCACATTCCGAGTCAGGGAACATTGCCCTGAAAACGGTGCTTACGTCTTCGTTGGACGTATAGGAGTGATGTCGGCTAACCGTTTGCAAAACCCACAAAATTTCGGCCTTCAGTGTAGTAGTTGGGGAGAATGCACTGAAGGCATTAACATTATCTGAACGGGGTCCCGAAGCGGGCGTAACGTTAGTGTTTGCATTTGCAGTTATGTTAGATAACGTTACCGGTGCCACAAACATCTGAATGGGGGCAGTTGTTGTCTGACTGTGGGCATAACGCTTGTGCTTCTCCCCTTTCATATGTGCGTCAAGGGCTTTACAGCCCATTGTCCCCAATTTAATGTTTTTCTTACAAAGTTTGCACCGCGCTTCATACTCTGTTGCTTTTTGTAGCCAGCCGCTATACTTTCCATCCTCGAGCCAGTTATCATTAAACCTGCATTTCCCCATCTTGCCGCGAATCGTCTCTGAAATAACCACTCTAAAGCACTTCTTCGTCTATTTCTACGACGTGCATATAGGCCGACGGGGAAAACACTGACCCCCTGTGTGTGATGCCAGTGCTGCTGTAAACCTAGGCACACGCTACGTTTAGTTTGGTTGGGCACGGATGTGCGCTGGTGAAATAGCCAGGAAAATAGTCTTGTCGGACATTCTTATCTTTCTTTCATTCCACCCAGATTAAATTTAATGCCGCCGCAGATGAAATTTAATGCCACTATTCGAAAATTACCGAAATATAATACTTAAGACCTTAAAAATCTCAATTTATTTAAGACTTAATACTTTTTAAGGATCCGCGGAGACCCTGTCCATTATTCCTGGAATGCCATAGCACCAGACACTCAATTATTTAGAATTACCTTCAAATATCGTACACAAATTAACTTACTGAAAACTTAACACTTTAATTCCAAATTAGTGATCACTAAAATGGGCAGTAAAATGGGTGTAGTGGTTAGCACTGTCACCTCACAGCAAGAAGGTCCTGCATTCGAGCCCAGCGGCTGACCTTTCTATGTGGAGTTTGTATGTTCTCCCCATGTCTACGTGGGTTTTCTCCAGGTGCTCCGGTTTCCCCCACAGGCCAAAGACATGCAGGTTAGGCTAATTGATGGCTTTAAATTGACCATAGGTGTGAATGTTTGTTTCTGTCAGCCCTGTGATGACCTGGCGACTTGTCCAGGATGTACCCCACCTCTTGCTCATAGTCAGCTGGGATAGGCTCCAGCTTGCCTGTGGCCCTGTCCAGGATAAGCAGCTACAGATGGATGATCACTAAAATTATACCTTCTGAATGTGAAACACAAAGTATGAGTTAATTATTCAGTTGTTATTAGATCTCAGATCATAAATTGCAGAAGTCATATCATGCCACACAAAACCAAAATGGCCAACATGGACAATTATGAAGTAATAAGACAAAAAAAAAAAAAAAAACTCTCGCAGTTACCAGATGACTAGCCCCCCACTGTAACCCTAGCTATGTAATAGGAAAGAGGCCGAGGGCTATGGAAATGGAGTTCAGCGCAGCTCTATGCGCCACATGGCGTGGGAAGGACTTTGATTGCTTTGAAGACTAAAAATTAGGTTTTTATTTCATGCTCAATACTTTGTATAACAAGGTTTTAAGACAGTGTTTATTACACATTTTATACACATTTATATATACACACACTAATAATGCATGGGATAACAAATTGTCAGGCTGCAGCCACTTACTGGATGCAGACACAGGGAAGAGCAGGTGAATTGCAAACTGGTAATCAAATCCAAGTCGTAATTCAGGTAGCATAGTCGGGGCAGGCTAAGGGCAGTTGGTGTACAAACAGTGTAACAGAGACTAAACTGAATCAAGGCCAGGAATAAATGGAGCAATAAGGTCAAAGTCACAGGAATATGAAAACGAGAGACTAAGACTCAGTAAAGTCAGGTCGGAACACTGAGAGTGTACTTAGAGTCCTTATATAGGCACGCTGATTGCACGGGATTAAGGTGCAGGTGTGCATCCTTAGTGGTGTGCGAATGAGCCAACTCAGAGCGCACACTGTTCAGAGTGTGCCTGAAAGTCCATATGTTGTGTACGCCAATGCGCGCAGGTGTGACATACATATAACAGATATATATTCACATCCCTGGTATTTGTGAATGAATTAATGAATACCTAGCTTTTTACAAGTGCCTAATTTAAGCTTTATTAAAATAAATAGCAAGATAAAAGTCTTGGTATTAAACATGAGTTGTGCTTGTTATTATTATGCATTCCTTAAAATAAAGTATTACCAGGCTGTGATGGTAACACAGGAGTAGGCTCTTGCTCAGAATGCCAAGTTTGATCAACCCCTGAATTAGATACTTCATCATGAAACAATTGAATAGGAGCAGCTCCTTAATGTATCATTATTGATACACATTCAATATCTTGTTACTTTGTTCAAGCCATGTTTAATAAATTTTTCTTACAATTTGAAAATTTCCTATGTTCTGAGCTCCATTTTTGCTCAGTAAATCTATTAAATGAAATAGATTCCCAATAAGAAAATTTTATAAATCCTTAGAAGCTAACAAATAAAATATGCGGCAGGTGTACATGGAAATTAGTAATTGCTAATAATTTACATTTTGGCAACTTTGGGTCCATTCAAATTTAGCAAAGACCTAGATCTATCAAGGCTTTTTCTTCAGTCAAACAGTTTTACTACACTACATCAGACTCCTCAGAGGATATGTGATTTTATGAGAATATTTTTTTTGATAAAGTGCCTACAGTGTTGTACGAGTGGCTGTGTACATGTTGTCAGATTTTTTTTTTTAAGGGAGTGAGAAACTGTAAGAGAAAAATGTTCATCTTTTGATGGGCAAACGTACACACACCACCCACACATTTCTCTCTCTCTCTCTCACACACACACACACACACACACCACAGTGAGAGGTCATGGGACACTCAGAATTACTGTCACAAATCACTGTACAGTGAAATTGAAAATATGGACCAGACAACTCATGATTTTATTCTGACATCCTATAAACTATGTGTGTTTCTGTCAACTCAGTTTTAAATTTTATTGAGTCACACTGTTTATTTCTAAATGTTTTTACACAGTAATTGCCATTTAAAATGTATTAAGCTGCTTCCAAGGAAGAGAAAATGTAACATAGACCTGTGGTTTATATTGGACTAAATCAAACAGGAATCAAGTAGAAATTAAAAAATTTCACTAAATTTACAAAAACAAAAAGTATTAAATGGATACTCAAGACTTTGGGATATTTTTAATACTACATGTTAGTGGACATATTTGATCTATTAAAAATAAATAAATAAATAAATAAATAAATAAATAAATAAAAAACTAGGGTTATTTGGACCTCAGCATTGTCACATTATGTTAATGCTCATCCCCACATCTTGTGTTTCAAATTATTAGAAAATAAATTTCCCATTCATGACTTAATAGTCTTGATTTATTCAAATAAAACTATTAAATTTGCCAGCTGAGCACTTTGTTTTTTACAATTAGCCATCATCCATATTGAGATGTGGTGCACGTGGGTTGTATTCATAGGTCATTAGGCCTCACTGCATTATTCATGCTGTTACCATTGAGATGTGGCCCTCATGACAAGGGTAACCAGTGGACGAGGCTGTTCAGATGGTTCCAACATGCCCTGATGCCCAGCAGGCCTGCCATGAACAAGGTTCTTTGCTCTTATTCTTTTGCCATGGCCCCCTCTTGGCCTTCTTTAACTGGTGGATGCCTGGAGGGGAGAGCTTAGTTCATGATTTCTCTCTTTTTACGAGCTTCTGTCTTTTTACTCTCTTTTCCTGCTCTCAGGAGTATCCTACCTAGCAGGCATCATTTATTATTATTATTATTATTATTATTATTAAAGACAATTTTCTTGTAGCCCCTTTAGCACTGGCATCTCCTCTGTACCAGGACCACTGTAAATATCATAATTTCCGTCTCACAGACAGAAAGTGAGAGGATAGAGTGGGAACACAGAGAGGTTGAGAAATGAGGGATTAAATGATGAAGTTGGCCATGGAAGCATACAGGTGTCCAGTCTAAAATGCTCCATGGGCAGAGCTGCTCTTCAGTGCCAAGTGACTGCCAGACATGTCCTCAGAGACAGCGATATGGAGAAAATTCACATTTCTGTTGTCAACATTGAAGACTGGTGGATAAAGTCCGACATGTAATATAACTGTGGCAGTGGGGATGTGGTCAAACATCAGTTTGTGAATGGAGGGTAGTGCCAGGGAACGTGAGTAGCAAAGTGATCACACCTGTTGTCAATTGAGGCTGTGTGGGGTGTCTGTTTCAGTGATGACAGAGTTATGAAAAGCAGGGAGAAAGCGAAAAGGTGCCTGCCTCCTGACCGGCACTTGTGTGCGCATCTAGAATAACTTGAGCTGAAAAGCTAGTAAAAATAATAAAAAGTGACTGTGTTTAACGCCATTACTCTCCTGTTTGTGCTTCAGTGTTCCACTCACCCTCGGTGACATACAACACTGGTGCTGAAACATGAGAACACTGAAGGGAATCGCTCATGGAGTCCTACCCCTTTAAAGACCTTGTCCATGCCCTCACCACTGCCCAGCGAAGTCAACACCAAGCACTGATCGCCCTGCCCAAGGAACAGGAACAGCACTTTGAGGCCTTGCTGCAGGCTCAGCAGGAAGATCACCAGGTGTTGCGGCACCTGCTTGCATTGGCGGGGCCCTCAGCTGCTATGTCCACTGACCTCCCCCATGTCACCCTCACGAAGATGAGGCCTCATGATGACCCGGAGGCCTTCCGTGCACTCTTTGAGCAAGTCACAGAGGCGTGGGGGTAGCTGACTGAGCAATGAGCAGCCTGTCTTCTGCAGCTCCTGACCGGAGAAACCCAGCTCGCTGCCCAACAACTCCCCATCAACAGCCATCTCAACTATGCTGACCTGAAGCAAGTCATCCTGCAGCGTGTCGGTTGCACCCTGGAACAACACTGTCAGTGCTTCCGTACACTGACTCTGGAGGAGGTCGGCTGGCCATTCGTCCTGCCGGCAGTGGCTGAGGGCAGAAGACCATAAGGCTGAGAGGATCATAGATGGGGTGGTGCTGGAGCAGTTCATCGTGCAATTGCCAGAAGGGACAACTGAGTGGGTCCAGTGCCACCACCCGGTGTCACTGGATTATATGATCGAGTTGGCTAAGGACCATCTGGCGGCGGTTCCAGCAGCAGGCAGATATCCTGACTCTTCTCCCCCCCCCCACTGTTCCGTCTTCCCATCCCTGCACCATGGAAACAGGAGCCAACCCCCCTGCAGCCAGCTCACCGAGCCTGTGGTGTCCCCCCTTCCCCTTATATGTCTGTGTCTTCCCCTCCTCAGGTGTGTGATCCCTGGATCACTGGTGCAGGAGGTGAAGCCTTGGCTGGTAAGTTGGTGCTGCAGGGAGCCTGGAAATTTCTAGGACCAGTGCTAAGTAATGGAGGTGGGGGACCATGGTTCAGATCCCTGACATGCCAGAGACCACCCTTGATTGAGCCAGAGCATATCACATACTGGTGAGTATTCAAGGGGATCCATATCCCGCGTTGGTGGATTCTGGCTGTAATCAGACCTCAATCCACCACAGCCTGGTTGAAGGTGAGGCACTGGGGAGAGCACGATTGGTGAAGGTCTCATGTGTGCACAGGGATGTTCACAAATATCTTCCAGTGTCTGTTCCCATCCAATTTCTGGGAACAAAACAGTGTACAGACAGTGGTTAGCCCACGCCTCACCCAACCACTGATTCTGGGGGCAGATTGGCCAGGGTTTAAATGTTTAATGGAGCATGTAGTAGTGGGTGTGTCCTGCAGTAGTGCATCATGGGGGGATCTCAGTGTAGCATTGTCTGGGGAAACCCTCTCAGAGCTGTCCACGTCAGCACTGCATCAGAGCGATATGGAGAGGGGGGAGTGGCCCTCCCCTCCTCTCTTTCTTGGGGAGTCCCTCGAGGATTTCCCCTTAGAACAAACATGAGATGAGACTATGCGTCAGGCTTTTGACCAAGTGAGAGAAGTTGATGGTCAGACTTTCCATCCAAATGCAACACTCACCTTCCTGTACTTTGCAATTATTAAAGATAGGTTATACTGACTGATGTAGGACACTAAGACCCATGACAAAATAACCCAGTTGTTAATCCCAAAGAGCCATGGGGAACTCATATTCCATGCAGCTCACTTTAACTTGAGGCCAGATACTTAGGTCAGAATAAAGACACTAGCCGGAATGATGGCCTGGTTCTATTGGCCAGGAATTTGCAGGGATGTCCGTAGGTGGTGTGCAGCATGCCACGAATGCCAGCTGGTGAATATAGCAACCACTCCAAAAGTGCTCTTGCGCCCCCTTCCCCTGATCGAGACCCCCTCAAAATAATTGGTATGGAACTCATCGGGCTATTAGATTGGTCAGCATGAGGATATCACTTTATTTTAGTCCTAGTGGACTTTGCAACACGATACCTGGAAGCAGTCCCACTGCATAACATTTCCACATGCAATGTGGCAGAGACATTGTTTAAAATTATCTCCTGAGTCGGCATTCCCAAAGAAATCCTGACTGATCAAGGCACTACATTCATGTCATGCATACCTTGTGAACTCTGAGTTATTGGGGGTTAAATCCATCCACACCAGCATTTATCACCCACAGACAGATGGCTTGGTCAAATGGTTTAACCAAACTCTTAAAAACTTGATTTGTCGGTTTGTGAGCAAAGAGACACATAACAGGGCCTGAATTTCATTTTTCAGAATGGGGGGGGATTTATGCAGTTTGCGGGGAACGCTACTTGCGGGCTTAAATAGCTTAGGTCTTACCTTCTGCCACTAGTCAGATTGAAGCTCTCTACAGTATGTAACCTTTTGTCACCATTTGAGGTATCCTTTTTAGTAGACTTTTCATTTTGATATGGGCCATTTTCAAAAAAACGGGCAAATAACGGTAAAGAATTGTAATAGTCATAGTGATCAAAATAATAGCGAAATTGCTTAGTATGTTTTCAAGATATAACATATGTGTCTATACCTTTCACGGGATGATATTTCTGGTGATATCGGTGCGTTATTTTTTGATACACATACACTTTTATTCTTAAAATGTCCACTCCGTTACAGTGTAAAACTGCGAATGTTAATTTTTGGAATCCAAATACTCCATAAAAACTTTCTGGCTACATATCTATTCAAGA
>JAOBRE010000001.1:36662048-36673293 GCA_027574745.1 Occidentarius platypogon
AAAATAAAGGAGTTTGTGAACTCAGTTCTGGCCTGCCGTCCTTCTGTGCTCCGCCCACGCAGTGGAACTTTTACACCCACAAACTGCTGAAAAAGTTAATGCTGACACATTTCTGTTTGATGATGTTTGATGAAAAATGAAAACCTTCTCAATATATTTTCTTATTTGCAGCAATTCAATTATTATATTTGTATTTCAAATCTTCAATCATTCAATTTAGATTAAATTGTATTGTTCTCCATTATATGCCTTGTCTGTCAGTTTAGTTCAACAACATTTAACAATAGTGTGTGTGTGTGTGTGTGTGTGTGTGTGTGTGTGTCTCTGATGTACACAACCAGTTGGGTAGCACTGGATACATACTGTATATGCCCTCATCCAGCTGAAGTGCAATATATTCAGTGGCTTTCACCTGCTCCAAGAATTCAGCCGACATGTCCTAAGCCAGGTCACCAATCTGTTGGCTCACTGAATTATCAGAGAGTAGTACAGCGTTAATTTTCTGGGCAGTATCTTCACCAAACAATTCTCTCAGAATATATTTGGTAGCTGGTAGAATGAAATCCTCCCCAACTGTGTGTAGTTTCTTACCACCAGCAATGCAATAGGAACCCAAACACAATGCTTTCAGTGCCTGTTAAGGTAGAGTGCATGAATGTCACCAACTCCCTGGCTAGATACACTTCCTTTCATTTGAAAAAGACAACTGCTATCAGCCTTTCCTGGATGATTTTATTTCAAGTGATGCTTGGGTTTATACAGTTTTAAACACTCAACTGAGAGGATCTCTAGGCAGAGAACACATTTGCAGCACTTATAGCCATTCTTACATGTGGTGCTAAATCCATATTTTTTGTATGCTGCCTTATACTTGGAAGTTTTACTTGGCCAGGAGTGTTTCAGATATTTTTTTTGCAGCTGAGCTTTTGTTAGCTGGGCTGTTGATCTGCTTGTCAGGTCTTTACTTTTTCTAAAATGTGCCCATTTTTAGTACAAGCTAGCTCAATGCTTGCAAGCAAGCTAGCTAAATTTTAGGAGTGGAACACCTTTGTGGCAGGTGCAAACCATTACCAGGTCAACACTGACAGTTTATGTGATGATTGATATTCTGACTGGCAGGCAAACTGGAAAGATGGACATGACAAATAAGATTTTGATATCCATCTATCCATCCATTATCTGTAGCCACTTATCCTGTTCTACAGGGTTGCAGGCAAGCTGGAGCCTATCCCAGCTGACTATGGGCAGGAGGCGGGGTACACCCCGACAAGTCACCAGGTTATCGCAGGGCTAGATTTTGATATATCATCTCTCATCTCATCTCATTATCTCTAGCCACTTTATCCTGTTCTACAGTGTCGCAGGCAAGCTGGACCCTATCCCAGCTGACTATGGACAAGAGGTGGGGTACACCCTGACAAGTCACCAGGTTATCACAGGGCTAGATTTTGATATATCATTATAAATTATATTTTATAATACACAGTAATAATTAAAATTTTATTAAAAAAAATATTTTTAACACTTCCTCTCATCTTCCCTCCAATTATCTGAGGCCTCCCTGGTCCCCCCTGGCCACACCTAGGTGGGCCATGGTCCCCACTTTGAAAACCAGGTGCTTAGCTTAGGTAGGTGTTAGGAATTGCCCCTCTCACTTTGAACATGGCACATGCTTTGAACGCTGCACATGCTCTGTACTGTTTACAGCCAGCAACACAAGATGCACACTTACACAAGACTTTGTTTATTGACTTTATCATGTGCTTTTCTTTATGTCTCATCTCCACTCTCATCTAATCAGTGGTTTCTGTCTCTTTGTGACATTATCTGTCTCACCTGTTTCTGTTTTACTGCCTAATTAGTTGTCTATTTATACCCTGTTTCCAAGTGTGTGTTGCTAAGCATTAGTCCAGTGTGTTCATACGTGTTGTTTGCCAAGACTTGTTCTATGCATTTTACTTCCCAGTTCCGACCAGATTCTGTTCCTTGACTGTTGTTCATTTCACCTAGTTAATGTTGTTTGCCCAGCACCCAAACTCTGCATATCCAAGTTTTGGTTTATGCCTGTCAATTTGGATTTGTTTATCTGTATGCCTGAATATTTAATAAAAATCCATTCACTGCATTGCATCCTGCTCAAACAGCTCTTTCATGACAAAATGCTTTGCCACCAACATGGTTCCAGCAGGTGAACAGGGACAACTCAACACCAGGATCACCACGCTGGTGCCTGGCTCTATGTGGTTCCTTCATATGTGGTTGATTCCCCCAGCCCCCTAATGATAGCATAGATTTTTCACTAATGGGTTCCTGTTGCAGTGCAGGCTCTTGTATGAGAGTCTGGTGGAGCCCAAGCCCTCAGAGACCATCTGGGTGGGGTGCATGATTGACTGGCTAACTGGGCCTGCATGCAGTTGGGCTGAGTACTTAATCATGGTGCTCGTATGAGTGTTGAGAATGGCAGCACTGAACAAACTACAAACATGGCTACTCAAGACTACAACACCCATGAGCCACAGCATCCCCAGTTACCAGAGTACTGAACACAACTGAAGTTCACCTGCAATCAGCACATCGTTACTTAAACACCTCTCACACAAGAACTCACTGTGAAGTATCATTCTGTGTTCTCCATTGCATACTGAGCCTTATCTTTTTGACTGCCTATTGTTATTGTGATTCTCTCTATTTTTCCTCATCTATTCTTCCTGCCTAGTCTACGTTGTCCTGTTCTTCAATCGACTCCTCGCCTGTCCAAAACCACGATTCTTGTTTCACGATTTGGCTTTGTTACTGTTTGTTCCCTGCTCTCCTCTGCAATTACATCTGTAAGTGCCTGCATCCTGCAGGATACTTCACCTACAATGGATGTAGCCGAGGAGGCGAAACAAACTGCACTGAACTCTCGGGGATGTTTGTTGAGAGAACATCAACAGATGCTTGCAGACAAGCAACAGCTTGCAGCTGTTATGTCACAAGCCCTCCTGCCACACCCTGAGACATCTCCCAGCTCCGCAGCTCAGCTCGCTGTCCCGGAGAGATTCACCGGTAATGCCCGCACTTGTAGAGGTTTTCTGCTGCAATGATCTATGTATTTCTCTTCTATGCCTAATCTCTCTGATGGGCATAAAATTGCAAAGTTTCTCACTTTTCTCATGGGTAAAGTACTACAGTGGGCAGACACCATATGGATCAGTAGAGGAGATCACATGACTTCTTACAAGCGGTTCCTCAAGCGATTCAAGCAAGTCTTTGACCATGAACCAGAGGGAATTGAGGTCAGAGAGAGCCTTCTCAACATGAAGCAGGGTTCACAGAGAGTCGCTGAGTATGCTTTAGACTTCAGAACTGTGGCAGCAGCGAGTGGGTGGAACGAACCAGCACTTAAAGACATGTTTCACCAGGGTCTCCATCCTGAGGTACTTAGTGAGTTGGCATGTAAGGATGAAAAGTTAACCTTAAACTCTCTCATTGATCGAGTGATACAACTGGATCACCTGTTAATCAGTCAACCCTCTCTGGAGACCTCCATACCCATTTAGCCATCTGATGAAGCTACACCAATGGAAGCTTCAAACATGCATTTGAAGCATTCGGAACATGAAAGGAGGAGAAGGGAGGGTCTCTGCTTTTACTGTGGGAGTTTGGAACATCAGCTTTGACAGTGCCCCATTCGCCCGCCTTGCTCCAACCCAGTGGAGGTCCTGACACGTGCGGTGAGTCCTGAAAGAAAGTTTCATGCTCATCCTTTTAAAGTACCAGTGTTGTTATGGTTGCAGCCAGCTACACATTATGTCTACCTTTATTGACTCAGGGGCAGAGGGGAATTTCATCAGCAGCACAATCATCAAGAAATATGACTTGCCTACAATCCCTCTGCAGAGTCTACTCGGCATCTGAGCAGTCAACAGAGGACCCATAGGGGAAGGCTTCGTCACCCCCTGAACCACTCTCATTCACATCCAGGTGTGGGTGTGCCATTCTGAACACATATCCCTCTATGTCAAAACTACCGTACTTCATGACTTCATTCTTGGCTTTCCTTGGCTGCAACTGCATGACCCATTGATCTCATGGCAGAATAAGGGAATTCTTCAATGGTCTCCCACATGTTTTCAGAACTGTCTTTCACTTCCAAGCCTATGCATTTCATCCACATCGGTAGAGAGTCCTCAGCCAAGTTCCATGGGTCAAATCCCAGAATGTTACCAGAACTTACAGGAAGTCTTCAGCAAGAGGAAAGCTTGTGGGCTACCACCCCACCGACCATATGATTGTGCCATAGACCTCCTATCAGGTATGTCACCCCCGCTGGGCCGAATCTACCCTCTCTCTCTCTGAAGGAGCAAGCCACTTTGGAGGAATACATCCAAGAAGCCCTTAAGCAGGGTTATATTCATCCATCCAAGTCCCTGGCTTCAGCAGGATTCTTCTTTGTGGAGAAACGAGGTGGTGGGCTCTGACCCTGCATAGATTACAGAGGTCTCAATCAGGTCACAGTCAAGTACCCCTATCCTCTTCCTCTTGTTCCATCTGCCCTAGAACAGCTACGTTCCACCAAGGTATTTTCCAAGCTCAACCTACATAGTGCCTATAACCTAATCAGAATTAAGAAGGGCGATGAATGGAAGAAGGCATTCAGCACAACTACAGGACATTTTGATTACTGGGTAATGCTGTATGGCCTTGCTTCAGCACCCAGTGGATTCCAGTGCCTGATCAACAATGTATTAATGGAAATACTAGGAAGATATGTTATTGCATACATTGATGATCTTCTTATCAGGGGAGTTCTTGTTGTACTCCCCTGACAAGAAGATCCATGTGAAACATATCAGAGCAGTTCTCCAATGCCTCCTAGCTAACCACCTTTAGGTCAAGGCAGAGAAGTGCAAATTTCACTGTAAATTGATTTCCTTTCTGGGATATATAACAAGTTCAGAGGGAGTTAGCATGGACTCCTTCAAAGTCAGTGCAGTCACGTCTTGGACAGTCCCCATGTCCATAAAGGAGCTTCAATGGTTTCTGGACTTTGCAAACTATTGTTGCTTCATCAGAGGCTTCAGGACAATCATGGTCCCCCTAACAGCCCTGCTCAAGAAGGGAACTAAGAAGATTCAATGTAACCCATCTGCAGAAGAAGCCTTCAATCGTCTTAAGAACAAATTCACATTTGGCTCCGGTTCTACAACATCCCAACCCAACCAAGCCCTTCACAGTGGAGGTTGAGGCATCTGACACAGAAGTGGGAGGAGTCTTATTCCAACATTGTGGCAAAAGACAAAAACTTCATCCTGTGGCATTCTTTTCAAAGAAACTCACTGCTGCAGAGAGAAACTATGATGTTGGGAACCGTGAACAACTAACCATCAAGCTTGCTCTTGAGGAGTGGAGACACTGGCTAGAGGGGGCCACTCACCCCTTCATAATCCTCACAGAACACAAGAATTTGGAGTATCTTAAGAAGGGAAAAAGACAATCCACACCAGGCCAGATGGGCACTCTTTTTCATATGGTTCAACTTCACTATCTCATTTTGTCCAGGCTCTAAGAACATGGAGGCAGATGCACTGTCATACACCTTCACTTCAGACTATCAGGATCCCACCACCCACCCAATTCTCCCCTCCAAATGCTTCCTGCAGTCCATTACATGGGACTTAGATCAGGAAATAAGGATGTCTCAACCCAGGACTCTTCCAGTCAGTCTTCCACCGGGCCTTCTTTACGTACCCAAGCATCTCCGAGGGCAACTAATTACTTGGGCCACTTACTCCTGCCACAGGACACCCTGGAAGCCATCAGACACATCAAATGCTTAAGAACAAGTACTGGTGGGAAAATATGCTTACAGAGATCAACCAGTTCATCACATCATGTTCCAAATGTGCACAAGCAAAGGTTCCACAAACTCCTCCAGCGGGTAAACTTTGCCCACTTCCAGTACCTCAGAGACCTTGGTCACACATAGCTATTGACTATATCACTGACCTACCACCATCACAGGGCAACACCACCATCATGTTGATAGTGGACAGGTTCTCCAAGGCACTGAAGCTCTTCCCACTGCCAGGAATTCCCACAGCACTCCAGACAGCAGAACTTTTGTTCCAACAGGTATTCAGATATTATTGTATCCCTGAGAACATAGTCAGTGACAGAGTTCCCCAGTTTATCTCTCGCTTATGGACTTGCTTCATGGAACAACTTGGTGTTTCTGTAAGTCTCACATGAGGCTACCATCCCCAAACTAATGGCCAGGTGGAATGGGCCAATCAGGAAATTGGATGCTTCTTATGGATCTTTTGCATGAGGAACCAGGGGGACTTCCTGAGTGTTGAGAATGGCAGCGCCAAACAAACTACAAACATGGCCGCTCAAGACTACAATGCCCATAAGCCACAGCACCCCAGTCACCAGAGTATCGAACACAGCTGAAGTTCATCTGTAATCAGCACAGCGTTACTTAAACACCTCTCACACAAGAACTCACTGCGAAGTATTGTTCTGTGTTCTCCAGTGCATACCAAGCCTTATCTTTCTGACTGCCTACTGTTATTCTGATTCTTGCTATTCTTCCTCATCTATTCTTCCTGCCTAGTCTGTGTTGTCCTGTTCACCAATCGACTGACCTTCGCCCGTCCACAACCATGATTCTTGTTTCACAATTTGTCTTTGTTACTGTTTGTTCACTGCTCTCCTCTGCAATTACATCTGTAAGTGCCTGCATCCTGACAGGATACTTCTCCTACAATGGATGTAGCTGAGGAGGTGAAACAAACTGCACTGAACTCTCAGGGAGGTTTGTTGGGAGAACATCAACAGATGCTTGCAGAACTGTTTGGATATCTGCATGTCACAGCTCACCACTGCTGAGTCGCAGTTTCTCCTAACATGCCCCATGCCCACTGCAAGTGCTCCTCTTGTGTCCTGACCTGACAAATTCTCCCGGGAGGCTTCTGAGTGTAAAGGCTTCCTGCTTCAGTGCTTGCTCTACTTCACTCCACAGATAGGTATGACTGACCAGTAGAAAATTGCTTAGTTTAACTTGCTCACTGGGAGGGTGTTCTTTTGGGCAACCACTGCATAGGAGAGGGACAGCAAACCCACAACTTCCTATGATCGCTTTGGTGAACTGTTTAAGAGAGTGTTCAACCACCAGCCAGAGGGTATTGAGATTGGTGAGTGGCTGTTGACACTGCAGCAGGGGGATCAGAGAGTCACTGAATATGCACTAGAGTTCCATACCTTTGCTGCTGGGAGGGGGTGGAATGAGTCAGCCCTGAAGGTCTCTTTTCATCAGAGACTCAATCCCCTCATTCTTATGGAGCTAGCCTGTTGGGATGAGCAACAAACCTTGGACTACCTTATTGACCTAGCCATCAGACTTGACAATCTCCTCCATAATAGGCTGTCACTACAAGGTTCCATCTAGAATACTCTGATCGCCACTACCCCTACACCCATGGAGATCTACAGCACCCACATGAACCACTCTGAGCATGAACAAAGACATTTGGAGGGCTTGTGCTTCTATTGTGGAAGAGCCAATCCTTTGCTAGTGCAATGTTGCATTTGGCCTAGAGGCCCTAGGAGATCTGTTGGAACCAAGAGAGCTACCAGCACTCTTGTATCTTTCTTGGTGAGTCACATTCTATTTCCACCACACCAGATTTTCAAGTTATTGTTAAAGCTCTCAGAAACATCCATGTTCTCTCTGCCCTGATAGACTCCTGGGCCACCTGCAAGTTCATGGACAGTACAGTCATCCAGAAACTCCAGAGACCCACACAAGAGCTCCCACAACCAGTGAGCATTAAGGCCATTGAGAGCTGGCCCATTGGGGGGATTGTGAAAAGTTTGTCACCTTGCTGCTCGAACTTCAGGTCAGTGCTTTACACATGGAGACCATCTCCCTTTTCTTCACCCACACACAAAACCAGGCCATCATCTTAGGTTTTCCCTGGCTGCAGCTCTGCAACCCATATATCTCCTGGCAGCACAAAGAAATCAAACAATGGTCCCTGGCATGCCAGTGGTATTGCCTTCACCTGCCTGAATTCACCCTAGCCTTCACCTTAGTGGAGAGTCCTGACCCCATCAGCAACATTTACATCTCAACTACAGTGCATACAAGGAGGTCTTCAGTAAGGGAAGAGCCAGTGGACAACCACTTCACCCGCCTTACTCTTTGCCTCCATGCTGCCACATCTATCCCCAAGCCATTTCAGAACAAAAGGCCATAGAGGAGTACATTCAAGAGGCACTGCAGGAGAGATACATTCATCCCTACACATCACCTGCATTAGCTGGGTTCTTCTTTTGAAAAGAAAAGAGGAGGCCACAGGCCTGAATCAAGTCACAGTTAAATACCCACAGAAAATAAATACTTTCTCAGTGACCCTCTATAGTATGCTGCCTGATTCTGTAACATAACTACATGGTGAGCTTATTTGGTGCATATGTAATGTAATTGATGTACTTCTGGTGTGGTATTGTGTATTGTATAGTTTTAATTTCATCATAAATATTTGCACACAATTAGTTATTTGAACTTGCACTTCATAAGTATGAAGCCTTAGCTAAGGGACCATACATATCTATGGGAACTTTGGCACTCCAGGTAGCTTCTGGATATGAAAATAACAGTTCTTAGATAAGAAAATATTAATTATGATTTGTATGCACAAACCTACAGAAAACAGACTTTACATTTATTTGGCCCATGGAAGGTTTTAGTTTCTTCTTCGGTGGCATTTTGTGAAAACCGAGTGAAATAATTTGCAACAACCAACTGCGTCTTTACTGTCTGCTATGGCAGGGTCACATGGTCAGGCTCAGCCAATCAAAGTGTGAGGATCAATCAACAAATATGGCATCACTTCTGGTCATGCTACACCTGGATTGAAGACAATTTTGTGGTGAAATAAATGGATTTGCAGAAAATTATGGGCAGAAGAGATGGTATAAATTGCTTGAACGTTGAAAGGCAAGTGTTAATTTTTTTCTGGGATTGAGTAGCTGGTGCAGACCATCTGTGTAGGTGGAGAAAACCACCGATTGCTGGCACTTGTGGACATCTCTGGCCTATAACCTGGTATGGATCTGAGAGGAGGGTAAATAGAGGATGGTATTTACATAGCACTACCACAGCTCACTACCCATTTAGCATTACTCAATATTACATATTGTGTAATGCTAAATGGGCCATCTTGCACACCCAGTGTCTCTCAGTGCCTAATCAATGATGTGCTCAGGGACATGCTTGGCTGTTATGTCAGCGCATATATAGAGGACATTCTCATCTCTCCCAATGAGGAGAGCCACATAAAGCATGTGGATGCTGTGCTCGGCCAGCTCCTGGACAATCATTTATATGTAAAGGTTGAAAAGTGTGAATTCCATGTACCGCAAATCACATTCCTGGGCTATGTCATAAGTGCTGATGGAGTTAGCATGGACAAGGACAAAATATCAGCAGTGATGATATGGCTGATCCCCACCACAGTTAAGGCGTTCCAACAATTACTCAGGTTTGCAAACTTTTACTGGCACTCCATTTCCATTGCCATTCCCCTCAAGTCCCTACTAAAGAAGGGGCCCAAGCACCTTCAGTGGAACCAGACAGCTGAAGGTGCGTTCACCTAACTAAAGTACTTTCACCTCAGCCCCCTTCCTCAAGCACCCTGACCTCACCAAGCCTTTACTTTCTCTTCCAGGAAGCTCAAACCAGCACAGCAAAATTATGACATCAGAAACCAAGCACTCTTGGCTGTCAAGCTGGCATTAGAGGAGTGGAGACACTGGCTCAAGGGAGCCACACACCCTTTTATAATGTATACTGATCACAAAAACCTGGAATACCTCAAGTCTGCAAAACATCTGAATGCCTATCAAGTATTCTCTTGATAGGCATTCTCTTCATAGGCATCCTCTTCTTTAACAGGTTTAATTTCACAATCACAAACAGACCCAGTTCCAAGAACACCAAGGCAGATGCCCTATCCAGAATACACTCGGCCATAACTTTATCCATAGCATATATATAAAACTAACATGGAAAGGGCTAGCACAACAGAGCTTGGCTCCAAATTAAGTGCACCATGACCACTAGCCAGGAGCCCACAACCATCCTACCCCCTGGATGCTTCATCATTGCCCTCACATGGGACATCAACAAAGAGACAACACAGGCCCACCCAGTCGCATTCCAGAAGATTGCCCACCCAACCAAAAATATGTACCCTCATGACTCCAGGGCTGACTCATTAGCTGGGCTAACTCCTCACCAGCCATGGGGCATCCCAGCAGTCAGCGCACCTACTAGCTGTTCAAGGCTAAATATTGGTGGCAAAACATGTACACGATATTAACCATTTCATCACTTCTTGCTCTGCTTGTGCCCAAGTCAAAGTACCCTAATGCACTGCTGGTAGGTAAGCTTATGCTGCTCTCCACAGCCTAACACCCTTGGTCCAACCTAGCAATTGACTTCATCACAGACCTTCCCAAATCACAGAGCCACATTACTATCATGGTGATAGTAGATCAATTCTCCAAGTCCCTCAGACTCATCCTACTACCCGGCCTACCCTCAGCCTTTGAAACAGCAGAAATTATTTTCTTGCAGGTTTTCCAGTACTTTGGCATATGAGTGACCAGGGTCCCCAATTCACATCTAAACTGTGGTCAAAATTCATGGACAAACTAGGTGTATCAGTCAACCTGACCTCCAACCATCAGACCCAGTCCAATGGCCAGACAGAACAGGCCAATCACAAAGTCAGGTGCTTCTTGAGGTCATTCTATATGGAGAATCAGAGGGATTAGGCTGAATTCCTACCCTGGGCAGATTATGCACAGAACTCCTTAAGACATTCAGCTACACACCTCATGCCATTTCAGTGTGTACTGGGATATCAGCCTCCACTCTTCCCCTGGGATGACTCCCCCACTAACATCCCAGCCATCAATCAATGGTTCTTAAAGAGTGGGCAAGTTTGAGAGTGTGTCCATCGATGCCTTGAACAGTTGGCCGGGAAATAGAAGCACTTTGCTGATAGGCACAGAGGTGAGACACCTGTGTACATCCCTGGGGGAGGGGTGTAACTTTGCAAGCTCCACCTATGTTGGAGTAAACATGATCCAGTGTCTTATTTCCTCTTGTATGGCAGGTAACATGTTGATGTAGTCTGGGAAGTACTGTCTTCAAGTTGGAGTGATTAAAGTCACCCGCAAAAATAAA
>JAOBRE010000001.1:36765929-36777800 GCA_027574745.1 Occidentarius platypogon
TGAGGGACTGGTCTCAAATGCACATGACTTCCCTTGAGAGTCAAGTGGGAGCCATTCACACAGAACATATATCATTGCTCATCACTCAAACTGCACATCATGACCTAATATTGGGATACCCTTGGCTCCACGATCCTCTGATTTCATGACATTCTTCAGTGGTCTCCTTCCTGTTTTCAGACTTGTTTGAAACTACCCCAGCTGGAAATCTCGTCCACCTCTGTAGAGAGCCCTCTGCTGGACTCCCTCGACAGTGTTCCTTTCTGTTACCATGATCTAAAGGAAGTGTTCAGTAAAGGGAAAGCCTGTGGTCTGCTTCATAACTGTCCCTATGACTGTGCTGTTGACCTCCTCCCAGGTACAACTTCTCATAAACACATTTACCCTTTGTCCCTAACCGAGCAAGTGGCTATGGAGGAGTATGTACAAGAAGCCTTGAAGCAGGAGTATACTAGACCTTCCACATCTCCAGCCTCAGCAGGGTTCTTTGTTGAGAAGAAAGGGGGAGTCTCCAGCTATTCTGAGACTATCGAGGTTTGAGCCAGATCACAGTGAAATATCCTTATCCACTCCTGCTGGTGCCTTCAGCCAGATCAGCTAAGATCTTTTCAAAACTAGCCCTTTATAGTGCCTATAACTTGGTCAGGATCCATGAGGGTAATGAGTGGAAGACTGCGTTTAGCACCACAGTGGGCCACTTTGAGTATTTGCTCATGCCTTATGGCCTACCTTATGTGCCAAGTGTCTTCCGGTGCCTCACTAATGACATGCTGGGGAGGTTCATGATCACTTACATCAATGACATCCTGATCTACTCCCCAGATGAAAACATCCACCATGAGCACGTCAGGTCAATACTCTCTCACCTGCTCCAGAACCACCTGTATATAAAAGGCAGAAAAGTGTGAATTCCATGTCAATCAGATCTTGTTCCTGGAGTACATTATCAGCTCTGAGGGGGTAAGCATGGACCAGGCCAAGATTTCGGTGGTCACATCATGGCCCACTCCCTCATCTGTGAAGGAGTTGCAGTGCTTCCTGGGGTTCACAAATTTCTACCACCGCTTCATCCATGGATTGAGCACCATCATTGCCCCTCTCACCTCACTCCTGAAAAAATAGACCACATCACCTCCACTGGAATCATGCAGCCAAGGAAGCTTTCAACCAGCTCAAGTTGGTGTTCACTACAGCTCCCATACTTCATCATCTGGATCCTTCCAAGCCATTCATTGTGGAGGTGGACACATCAGGGACTGGAGTAGGTGGTGGTCTTTTTCAGCATTTTGGAGATAAACCCAAGCTTCATCTAGTTGCTTTCTTTTCCAAGAAACTCACATCCACACAGAGGTATCATGACATTGGTAACTGAGAGCTCCTGGTTATCAAGCTAGCCTTAGAGGAATGGAGGCACTGGTTGGAAGGTGCAGCACACCCATTCATGATCCTAACTGACCACAAAAACCTGGAATACTTAAGGACTGCTAAGCATCTGAACCCCTGGCAGGCCAGATGGGCCTTATTCTTCACCAGGTTCCAGTTTACGATCTCTTATCACCCTGGCTCCAAAAACACTCCATCACACATATCTGAACCCACCCACCCGAACATTTCCTACAAGCCATAACCTGGGACATCGACATGGAGATCAGACAGTCACAAACCATAAATCCTCCTGAAAACTGGCCGCCTGGACTCATGCATTTTCCACCCAAACTCTGAGGTAAAATCATCACCTGGGCTCACTCCTGTCCTGCCACCAGACATCTCAGCAGCCATTGCACTTTCAAGCTCCTCCACAACAAGTACTAGTGGGAAAACATCGTTTTGGACATTAACCATTTTGTCTCCTCATGCTCCGTCTGTGCCCAAGCTAAGGTTCCCAGAGCACCCACTGTTGTTAAGCTGTGTCCTCAACCAGTACCTCTGTGACCCTGGTCACACATCACAATTGACTTTCTCACAAATCTACCACAGTCCCAAGGCAACACAGTTATTCTGGTCATCAGTGAAAGATTTTCAAAAGCACTCAAGCTCATTCCACTACCAGGCCTTCCCACTGCCTTTGAAACCACCAAATTATTTCACCCATGTCTTCCATTATTATGGCATTCCTGAGGACATAGTCAGTGACCGAGGTCCTCAGTTCATTTCTAGATGATGGTCAAGACTCATGGACAGACTGAGTGTCCTTTAGCCTCACATCTGGATAACACCCTCAGTCTAACGGCCAAGTAGAGTGTGCAAACCAGGAGGTGGGGTGTTTCCTCCACATATTCTGCATGCAGAATCAGAAGGACTGGGCATAATTCCTTCCGTGGGCCGAGTATGCACAGAATTCTGTCAGGCACTCAGCCACTCAGTTCACCCCATTCCAGTGCATACTCAGATATCAGCCTCTGCTCTTCCCATGGGATGATTCCCCTACACAAATTCTGACTATAGACTCATGGTTCCAGAGGAGCCAGCAGGTAATGGGAGAAGGTCCATCAGAGATTGGAGAACGTAAACACCAAGTATAAGCACTACGCTGACAAGCACAGAAGTGCCACTCTAGAGTATGCCCCAGGTGATTGAGTATGGGTATCAATGAAGGACCTAAAGGAACCTAACACTTGCAGAAAGTTACAAGCCTGATACATTGGTCCATTCAAGATTCTATGTAGGATCAATGAGGTCTCATACAGGTGCAAGCGTCCTCCCCACAATAAGATGCCTCCCACATTTTATGTCTCTTGCCTCAAACCAGCTATCCAAGGTCCCCAAGCATCTGACACACCCACCCAAGAAATCCCCTCCCCAGACATTGAAGGAGAACCCATCTACCAGGTCAACAAGATCCTCAATTCCCGCCACAGACAAGGACAACTTGAGCACTTGGTTGACTGGGAAGGTTATGGCCCAGAGGAACAAAACTGGGCTTGTTCAAGAGACATCTTAGACCCTCTCCTTATGCAGGAGTTTCACAGCCAGCACCTCAACAAACTTGCACCAAGAAAGAGAGGTCAACCAAGGAAAGAAGGGGGGGGGGTCTGTCAGTAACAACGTTGAAAGCCTGAGTTCGGAGCAGCTTCCAAACATGGCCACTCTGGACTACAATTCCCAAGAGTCACAGCGCACCCACCCCCATCACTAGATTACTAATTACATCACCTGTCACCAATTCACCTACAATCACTCTGTCTACTTAAATCCTGCTCAAACACACATTCAGTGTGAAGTATCGCTCTGTGTTCCATACCTGGCTTTACCAAGCCATTTCTGCCTGACTTCCAGTTAAGACCGCTGTTTGTTTGTTCTCAACTTTGTCTTCTCGTCTGCCTTATGTTACTCTGTTTGCTGATTGACTGACCTCTGCCTGTTTTCTGACTATGATTCCTGTTCTCTGATTTGGCTCTGTTTGCAGTTTGTGCCGTACCCACTCTCCCCTGCAATTGCATCCTTAAGCGCCTGCGCCTTGACAATGCATAGATTGGAAAAGAGAGAATTAAAATGCTCTTCACAGAAATGGACAAGAGGTGTTTGTTTTTTTTTATTTATAAATAACACAGAAATGCCCCTGAGCATTGGAGTGGACATGCCACTTACACTTCCTCATTGCTGCTTTGGCATTCTGAAATTAATCTAGCATGGCATTTCCTTTGGGATCTGCAATGGCAGATGCTGCATCCTTGTATGCCATGGCGAAAACAGACATGTTTGAGTGTGACTGATGGTGTGGTGACATGTACACACTCCTTGAAAGATTTCTATACTTCACCACATTGCAAACAAGATCTGCACATTCAGAAGAAAACACACATTTCAAATAGATGTTTGTATTGTGCAGCAACATGTCACGTTTTCGTTTCCAGTTTTGCTGCTACCTGCCCGGTTGGTGCCAGTAGCTGTTAATAATAGCCATGTAACTGTCTGTGGTGAGTTGCAGGTCAAAATTCACATATTGTTTTCTATCACTGAGGATGTTATTACCAGGCCCATGGTTCATTCATTTGAAAGATGAGATGTCAGTTATTGGCTTCCTTTTAGTATCCCTGCTGCAAAGGCTGCATAACATTTCACCACACAGATTATATATTTATTTAGCTCTTTTTTCCATGGACTCTTCTAAATTCTGACGTGTGTGTGTGTGTGTGTGTGTGTGTGTGTGTGTGTGTGTGCACACCTCTCTCTCTCACACACACACCTGTTTGCCTTGAAAGGATGTCAGTCTCAGAGCAGCTGCTTTAGGTAAGTAGGATTGATGTGGACCTTGTAGCAGGTATTGTTGTTTGATCCACCAGTTAGGCCAAACAAAGGGGACAGAAATGGGACAATAGAACACATGGACAACAGAACACCATTTAAAATACCAGTCCAGAGTTTCCCAGAATATGTCACATTTATACATTTTAATGCCTTCAACAAGTCCAGACTTACATTACTGCCCATCAGTGAGTCCAGACTTACTGTATGTTACTCACACTCATAAATGCATACCTTTGTTAGTTATACTGTAATCATGCAGTAATTTTTAATAGCTTCTGAATAATATTCTTTATACTTGTGTGTGAGAATTTTTTGAATGTTACTGTGCCTGAATTCTGGCAAATAGTCCAAGGATGAAAAATCAAGTTTTGGACAAAATTATAATTTTCTACCAACATGCTTTGACATTTCAAGTTTGAGAAATCGTAAATCTATTTCACGTTTTAATCTTGCTCATACAATCTTCCTGCAAAGATACAATTATAATCTTTAAATGCCGTTTTCTTTCTTTTCATTTTTGAAAAGAACCAAATGGGACAATGCTGTAATTTTAAATTGTGGTTGAAATATATTCAAGAGAGAGACATATTTCAGTTCAGGACAGCTGGTAGTATTCACAACTTAATGTCACAATTTCTTCATGTGAAGGGTTTTCCAATGCCGCTACACACCTGAATAAAGGGCTTTTACATAAATAATCCTCAAACTAATGAATGATTGTTTAATTAGTTTTGAAGGCTTTCTAATTTATACAATAAAATGTTGAGACACAGATGGCATGGACAGAGTAAATTTAGGACTGAATGTGAATGTATTACTTCAAGGACATTTTTGAAATGCTTTAAAAAAATTGTCATTTAAACATAATTTGTACACCAAGAGCTCAATTAACTTTCATTTCAAAGATGTTAAAAGGAATGCTGCAGTGGAGGCTTAACATTTTAAGTTAGTAACTATGTCAAAATAGACATAATTGTATACAATGTCTTTATAAGCTGTAGCATTAATATTTCTCTTCACTGAAAATAAGGGGCCCAATCCTCTTCCAGCATGACAATGCCTCTGTACACAAAGTGAGCTCCTGAAGACATGGTTTTCCAAGGTTGGCTCAGAAGAGCTTGAGTGAGCTTGAGTTTGCACAGAGAGAACTGGAATGCAGATGTCTCTCAAGCCTGGGTATGAGCTGGCTTTTATGAGGAAACAAGGTGTAATTTTTACTGAGCACCTTGTAGAACCAGTCACATTTCTTCTGGAGACTTTGACTGTCATAATTGGTTCTTATTTTTGCAGCAAAACCCATGAGCCATCATTATGTATTTGTTCTATTTTTCTTTGAAAAGTGGTCTCTTATGGAATATGTAGCTTTCTTGACTGACATACCAACATTTTCCTGTAACATTAGTTTTCCAGCACAAAATTAAATGTTTAGAAAATCTAGTTATTTTACTGACTCAATATTATACACTCAAAGTACCTAAGCCTTAACACACACACACACACACAAAAAAAAAGCTAACATTTGCTAACATAGTGTCCCTAACAATGTTTTACATTTTAGCTTCTTCAAAGCAGCCACCATTTACCTTGATGATGCTTTGCACACTATTGGCATTATCTTAACCAGTTTCATGAGGTAGTCGCTTGGAATGTTTTTATTTGACGTGTGCCTTGTCAAAGTTAATTAGTGGAATTTCTTGCCTTCTTCAAGCATTTGAGTCCATCAACTGTGTTGTGTCAAGGTTGTATTGGTAGAAATCAAATAACCCTATCTGACAACTGCGGTAAATCCATATTCTGTCAAGAACCACTCAACTAAATAAAAAGAGAAAGAAAATCCAGTTCATCCAGAAAATTGCAAGAGCTCCGAATGTATCTTCAAGTGCAGTTGCAAATCCTCCAAACACAACGGTGAGACTAGATCTCATGAGGACTGTCCCAGGAAAGGAAGACCAAGACTTATTTCTGCTGTAGAGGATAAGTTAATTAGAATTACCAGCCTCAGAAATCACCAGTGAACAGCACATCGGATTATGGCCTACATTAATGCTTCACAGAGTTTAAGTAACAAACAGATGTCAAGATCAACTGTTTGAAGGTGATTGTGTGACCAGGCCTTCATGGTTGAATTGCTGCAAACAAACCACTACTGAGGGAGATCAGTCAGAAGCTTATTCTTTCCTGAATTGGGCCAAGAAACACAAAGAATGGACAAAAGACCAATGGAAATCTGTATCATGGTCTAATGAGTCCTACCGTAAGTTAAGATCTTTGGTTCCAACAGTTGTCTTTGTGATGCAGAAGGGAATGGATGGTGTGCAGTTCCCACTGTGAACCATGAAGGAGGTGGTGTGATGATGTGGGGGTGCTTTGCTGGTGACACTCTTGATGATTTATTCAAAATTGGAGGCACATTTAACCAGCATCACAACCACAGCATTCTGCAGAAAAATATCATCCCATCTGTTTCACACTTACTGGGACCATCATTTGTTTTTCAATGGGACAGTGTCCCAAAACACACCTCCAGGCAATGTAAGGGCTGTTTAACCAAAAAGGATTGGGAAGGAGTGCTGCAACAAAAGAACTGGGCTCTACAATCACCTGACCTAAACCCAATTGAGATGGTTTGGAATGAATTGGAACCCAGAGTGAAAGAAAAGCAGCCAAGAAGTGCTTGACATATATGGGAACTCCTTCAGTAGCTACTGCTGGAAAACTATTCCCACAGTAACCATCTCAGGAAGCTGGTGGAGAGAATGCCAAACATGTTCAAAGCTGTCATCAAAGCAAACGTTAGCTACCTGAAAGAACCTAAGACATAAAACAGTTTGCTTTGTTTACAATTTTTTTGCTGATTACATAATTCTATTTGTATGATTTCACAGTTTTGATGCCTTCAGCATCATTCTGCAATGTGGAAAATAATAAAAATAAAGAAAAGCCATTGAATTAGGTGTGTCCAAACATTTGATTGGTACTTATATTCTCTCTTAGCTGTCCATCGTGTCCGATGAAGACTCTTGTTCCAAACGGGGTAGGGGTTGGAGGAGGGGTAGGGTCAACGTTGTTGGCGTTGATGCCATCTCATGTGGCTATGGAGGCCGATTTTGGATCCGCACACTCTTCCACAGATGGAGCAGGCATACCCTGATGTTTGAGAGGAGTTGTCTTCTGCCTTCTGGTGTCGCTGTGCACGTCTTGTGGTCCTCCTTTCAATAAAGATGTTGTTTATTTGCTCAGTTGCTTTCTTGCAGGTCTTTCTCCAGGCTGGTCTGTTGGCAGCTAGGTCCTCAAGGTGGCCAGGGTTGATGTTGCAATGCCTCAGGAGTTCTTTTGTGTAGTCCTTGTAGCGTCTCTTCTGGCCACCAGGAGCCCGCTTTGATTCGGGTAGTTGCCCATAGAGGACTTGATGTGGGAGACGGTATCCAGGCATGCGGATGGTGTGGCCAACCCAGCGTAGATGTCTGTTGGCCAAAGCTGCCTCCATGCTGATGGTGCCAGTCGTACTCAGGATGTCAGTGTGGGGGATCCGGTCTTCCCAGGACAGATTGAGTATTTTCTGTAGACATCTGATGTGAAACATCTCCAGGCTTTTTATGTGGCGTCTGTATGGGGTCCATGTTTCTGCCCCATACAGCAGGGTGGATACACAGACTGCGTTGTAAACGGCTACTTTGGTGCTGGTTTTCAGATTTTTGTTTCCAAACACTCTTTTCCGGAGGCGGCCAAAAGCAGATGAGGCTTTATTTATGCGGTTGTGTATTTCACTGTCAAGACAAGTGTCAGCAGAAACTGTGGAGCCTAGGTAAGTGAAATGGTGAACGATGTTGATTGGACTTCCATTGATATGAAATGTAGCAGGTGAGGGAGATTCAGTGCAGAGTTGAAACATGATCTCAGTTTTCTTGGTGTTAACCTGAAGGCCAAAGGATTGGTAAAGAACTGAAATGGTGTCCAGGGCATGCTGCATAGACTCAGGGGTGTGTGCCACGATAGCACAGTCATCTGCGTACTGGAGTTCATGGATGTGGTATGTTGATGTCTTCGTGTGAGCCTGAAGCCGTCTGATGTTGAAGAGGCTACCGTCGAGGCGATATTCCAAGTCCACACCATGTTTGTGCTGCAGGGCATGGTGGAGCAAGCGGGTGACTGCTGAGAGGAGGAGGTTGAAAAGTACTGGTGCCAGGACACAGCCTTGCTTTACCCCGACGTTGACAGTGAAGGGCTCAGACTGCAGTCCTCCCATGACAACTCTGGCTTGCATTCCATCGTGTAGCTGCTTTAGGATGGAGAGGAACTTGGGTGGCACACCGAGTTTGTGGAGTTGTTTCCAGAGCATGTCACGGTTTATGGTGTCAAATGCTTTGCTGAGATCAATAAATGCAATGTAAAGGTCTCTGTGCTGCTCTCTGCTTTTTTCCTGTAGTTGCCGCAGAACAAAGATCATATCAGTTGTTGATCTGGACCTTCGGAAGCCACACTGCGTTTCAGGTAGAGTACATTCTGAGATGTACTCCGCCAGTCGAGACAGCATGATTTTTGCGAGGACTTTACCAGCTGTGGAGAGGAGGGATATTCCACGACTGTTTCCACAGTCTGCTCTGTCGCCTTTCTGCTTGTAGAGGACAATGATGTTGGCATCCTTCCAGTCCTGGGGCACTATCTCAGATTTCCAGATTTGGGTGATGAGAAGGTGTAAACGGCGCATGAGGAGATAGCCTCCATGTTTGAACACCTCTGCTGGGATACCATCAGGTCCTGGGCTTTTGTTGTTTTTTAAGCTCCTGATGGCCTTGGATGTTTCGCTGAAGTCAGGAGGGCTGTCTAAGTGTCGCATCTGAGGCATAACTGATGCCTTGTCAAGGATGTTGGGGTCTACGGAGTTGGTGTGATTTAGTAGACTTTCAAAGTGATTGGCCCAGCGATCAAGGATCTCTTGGCGGTCCTTGAGAAGACGGTCTCCAGCAACAGTTCGGACAGGGAGACACCAGTGCTTTGCAGGCTATACAATATGCTTGCATGAATAGAGCTGCACAATGGCTGAAATGATAACTTGGCACAACCTCTGTTTGAAGGCAAAAATTGATTGGCTGAAACTCCAAAAGAAGAAACTACAGGATCTGGAATGATCCACTGGCCCAAATATACCACTGGCTCCAAGGTCCATTGGCTTTGAAATTCCTGAAGATGGTACAGCTACAGGCGAGCCAAAGCATTCTTCTAAAAGATTAAATGCATTTTCCCAAACCCAGTGTCCGCTGCTTTGTCTCGGGCTGAATTCTTCTGGTAAAGATTATAGTTTATTGGCAAACAGATTTTCGGACAAGCTAATGTGCTAGGATTTATACTGCATAAAAATATAAAAGACTAAGTGATGCATGAACCAGAATGAGGCTGTTTCAAACTGTTAGAGGCTGTAGATGTTTGCCACCTCAAAAACACAAATACACTCTACCAAAGAAGGAACAAGATGCTACATGGACAAATACTGTTGTCCATTTGGTGGAAAGTGCTGAAGGTATCGCAGAGCCTCAAGTCAAAAACTAAATATAAAAATAAGGGCTTGGAGCCAAGGTAAGCATCTAAATGTGGAACTTGGTTCAACAAATAGAGGAAGACAATGCTCAGGATTGCAGCAATAAGACGAGACTTTTTTTTTTTTTTTTTTAAACTGTATCCACAGGTGGATGTTTACTCAGAACAACAGACCTAAAACAAAAACCATTCAATTATCACAAATGTCTAATAAAACTCAAGGGGAGCTTTAGTGGAGACTGTTAGAATTCACCTCCATGGAGGTACAAAAAATTCTCAATAAGGATTATAGTCTTACTTGACTGATTAGGATATCCACTGGCCACTACTGAAGCAAGACTAGCTCAACTCATGCCAATGTGTATTTCTCATCTCAAACCCATTTCGAATATTTTTCCCTTAATCTTATTAATAAAAATAACACTACATCGCCCCATTATTCATTTGAGGACCTTTAGGAAAATGTGATGCTTCACAGAGGATTTGCAAATCCGAGCCAGTGAACACTGCTGGAATTTTGGTGCAAAAACCCAAGATCCAAACAGGGGAAACTCTGAATCACTTCCTGCTTTGGACCAGCATAACAAAGTCCAATGTTCATACTGTGGCTTTTCTAAGTGAAACCAAAGGAAATCACTCCAGATTTAGTATTTAACTGCATTTTGTCAGTTACATTAAGAACTCCTATGGTCCACAACGGAAAAAAGGAAATCAGAATGATTCCAGTGCAGTACAGAGCTCTGTTGGCATGTTGTTTTTCAAGCAGGCACTCTGTGGTTTGGCTTGGCCAAAGAAGCAGCTGTAGAGTTTAATTTTGCAGCCAATGCTTCACTACGCTAGCTCTGTGTGTGTGTGTGTGTGTGTGTGTGTGTGTGTGTGTGTGAGAGAGTGAGTGAGTGAGTGAGAGAAAAACCTTACAAATCTGCCAAGCTCTTTGGCAAAGCCCCTCTTCTGGCTCCAGACCAACAGCTTAGCTAGCATTTGATCTATTGCCTGAAAGACCACGTTTCTTGGGTTCTCTTGTCAAGTTCATTTCCCAAAAACAAACCTGTTTAAAATGTCAAACGTTATCATTCAACTTGCAAGGAGCATTTCTGAGGTGTTCAGATGGAGTGTACTCAGATGGAGTTCACTTTAGGGTTGGATTCCCTCCTTAGCCTGACGTAAAGGATTTGGAAATGGAGCAGCGTACGATCAGGAGGAGATTAGAATGAGCTCTGAACATGCAAACAACAACGACGATGTTAGGATGCTGAGCCTCTGGCCTGAAATTAGGCTACTGTGTTTATTAAATGTTTATTAAGTTATACAACATATGTACTTACACCTAGTCCACACTAGCAGATCAATCAGAAAATGACCTTTTAAGGATTTTTAGCCTGTTTTCACAAATGTCTTCCATCTTGGGGGGGACAACACCTGAATGAGTGACTCCACTAGCTAGCTGTTTAACAGTGCATTTTAAATATCTGTTTGTGGAAACACCAGCAGTCCCTGTATACTTATAAAGTTCCTTACAAGACTGGGAACTATATTAATACTCCATCCAATCACTGTGCACTAGCATGTACATTAAATGTGTTTATAATGATATATGATGCATTTTTATTGATTCTAATGCTAATTTGGCAGTTGTTGCTGCATTTTCTTGTGTTAGGCTGACATTACAAGAAGTTAGCAGTTGTGTGATGTGCTGATGTCACGGGGACGTTGATGCAGTTACAAAAGGAGAAACGACAAACAATTAACAGTTATTCCATGAAATCGAGTCTTACATGAGCTGATAGCCGACGAGGCACATAGTGCAGGATTGCATCAAGGCATAGATCTGGAGAAGGGTAAAGAAAAATTGCTGCAGCTTTACAGGGCCCAAAGAGCACAGTGGCCACCATCATTCATAAACGGAAGAAGTTTGGAACCACCAAGAATCTTCCTAGACCTGGCCACCTGGCCAAACTGAGCGATCGGGGAAGACAGGCCTTGGCCAGGGAGGTGAGCAGCAACCCGAGGTTCACTCTGACAGAGCTCCAGCGTATCCTTGTGGAGATGGGAGAACCTTTCAGAAGATCAACCATCCAGGCAGCACTC
>JAOBRE010000001.1:37063186-37073234 GCA_027574745.1 Occidentarius platypogon
GAAACTTCCACATCATTGCATTCCGTTTTTATTTACAATTTGTACTTTGTCCCAACTTTTTTGGAATCGGGGTTGTATTCTTTTAGTTATTTCTGTTTCTTTTAAATACTTGATAACACATTTTGGGGTTTTGTTTCTGAGTAGAGTTTTTATTTCATCTTTGGTTGGTTCAGCAACATGCGCCGCCATTTTGTTTTTCCTCTACTCACAGTATATGAGCTGATATCCTAGTAGTATAGTAGGCAACCAGAACACTTGATTGCTTATATCTGGTGAATGTGGATATAAATTAAAATAAATAAACATATTTGATTTGTCTCAGCTGGCACTACCCTCAGAGTTGTGCTATTAAAGAAAATGACCAATCAGTTTTGCAAATTCAGCAGCACTGTGGTGTAATTTAAAGTGCAACAATAACCAATAAACAAATGTTAGCATGCGTCTGTTACCATCGATTCCCATTTGAAACCCTGCTTTAACAGGAATCAGTCTGATGAGTTACTCATGTAATTAACTGACATAATGTCACTGACAGGATCTTCCTCATGTCTTTGTTTATTTCACTGGATATTGAGAGTGCAGAAACAGCAGCATGTGTACATCAGCACATTTTCTTTTTTTTTTTCCTGTGTTTGTACAGCTACCACATGGTATTGGGATTGTGCACGCAAAGCATTTTGGTACGCGTGAGGACCAAACTGTACACAGTGATGGTGTCTGTGACTATGTGGTGAAAATACAAAGTGGCCAAGGTTCAGTGCTTGTGCTCTTAGATTTTCCCCTTTGGCCACTGTGTGTGCTTGATGGGAATTTCTCCACAAGCGAGCTTATACATTCCATAACCACAGACACTCCCTTGGTGCTGGTATTTCAGAGGAAGCAGTGCATTCATCCTGAAAAAGATAATATCCTCTAGCGAAACTGTATGTCATATCCTGGACTACATCTTCACTTAATGAAATGCCCTCTTGTCCCTCGATCCACACACTCATTCCGTCTTTCTTGCACATTCAGAGCATCCGCTCTGCCCTATTGTAACCATTGTGTTGTTGCCATAATGGATTGTATTCTTTATTCCTAATTGCTTTAGCCAGTGGCTTATTGAAGTTTCTCTTCATAAGTCAGCACGGTGAGAGGTAAAGAAAGTGCTGAACCTGCTCGGTTTGGGGAGGTTTTGTGACTGCTTGTCTTGCCTGGCTAACATTAGTGTCTCTGTGTGGTGTAGACTAAACACAGACCTGTCAGGAATCCGTCATTAAAGTGTCATTTGTTATGGATGTGTGTGCTTTGAGAGGGACTTGATCTATATGGCAGCATTGCAGAATAACATTCATTCATTCATTCATTCATTCATTCATGTGTTTGTCCCATCTGCATATTCACCTCTGTTTTAATTCTCTATGGATGATGCTGTTGTCTTCTGCACAGATGTGTCCAAAAGCTTTTAAAAGCAACTCCAGCATTCCAAAATATACTATTTGTGTGAAATGAAAAGCTTTCTTGGAAGATAGAATTGAATAGCCAATAAGGATAGGATAAGCACACTTGTGAGTCTGCCGCTCAATGTGTGTGACTGTGTTGTGGAGCAGCATCTACACATTACTGTGACTTACTTCATGTTATTACTTATAACAGGTTACATAAGCCTCATCTGTCAATCATGTGTCAAGCAGGTTGCACGACCATATTGTAACAAAAATGTGTTTGTGTCTCTCTCTCATATAAGGTGAGTTCTCCTAAAGCACTTAAACACCCCCTCAAAATCCAGCTCCAGCTGGTATAAAATGTCTTATTCAGCAGGTGTTGTGTTACTGTCTAATGAGTGCATTCAAAAGTTTCATGCTTTTTTTGCTGGACCAAAACAATCTCGTCTAGCTTTGAAAAGCAAAAGCTGTACGACAGTGATTAAAGCAGGACAGGACGAAGCTGGAAGTGCCACAGTGTGAAGAAGGAAATACACAATGAATTGGAAGGTGTGTCCAAACTTATTCTCAAAGGATCAATGTGGCTGTGAGTTTTAATCCAATTAAGCAGAAGTCACTTTTGATGGTAGATTGAAGACTGAGACTGACTGATTAAACGGGTGAAATGAGCTGTGACTCATACTTGGTTGGAATAAAAGCTTGAAGAAGGACAGGGCCTTTACTGCAGAGCCTCTGAGATGGTCTTTTTAATAAGTGGTGGCTACAAGTTTCTTGAAATCTGTTACATGGCCATGTCGTAGTTAACCTGAGCAACTATTGTACTAACACCATTTCAAGAAAAGTTGGAATATTTTCTAAAATGCAATAAAAACAAAAATCTGTGATTTTGTTAATTCACACAAACCTTTATTTAACTGACAAAAGTACAAAAAAAAAAAAGGATTTTCAGTAGTTTTACTGACCAACTTAATTGTATTTTGTAAATATAAAAACAAAGTTAGAATTTGATGCCTGTAATAAAATGAACAACAAAAATAGTTGGAACAGAGGCATTATTATGATTGGATTACATCAACTTTCCTTTTAATAACACTTTTTAATTATATAGCAACTGAGGATACCAATTGCTGCAGTTTTGCAATGGGAATTTTTGTCCATTCTTACTTAATACAAGACTTCAGCTGCTCAGCAGTCCATGGTTGCCATTGTCTGATTCTCCTCTTCATGATGCGTCATACATTCTCAATAGGAGACAGATCTGGACTGGCAGCAGGCCAGTCAAGCACATGCACTCTGTCTATGAAGATACACTGTTGTAGCCCATCCACAATAAGGCCTGGCATTGTCCTGCTTAAATAAGCATAAACTTCCCAGGAAGAGACATCACATTAATGGCAACATATGTCTTTCTAAATTCCCAATATATTCCACAATATTTCAATGGTACCTTCACGCATATGCAACTCACCCATGCCCTGGGTGCCATACCATCACATATGCTGGCTTTTGCACCTTTCTCTGATAACAAATGGAATGGTTATTTTCACCTTTGGCACTGAGAAATCAATGTCCAGTTTTTCCCAAACCAGGCTGAAATGTGGACTCATCTGACCACAGCACACATTTCCACTGTCTTTCGGTCCATCTGAGATGACTTTAGGCCCAGAGAAATTGGCGGCGTTTCTGCATAAAATTGATGAATGGCTTCCTCCTTGCGTAATACAGTTTCAGGTTGCATTTCTGGATGCAGAGACAGACTGTTTTAAGTGACATTGGTTTTCCAAAGTATTCCTGAGCCCATCTGACTTTATTTGTCACATTAGCATGAGAGTTTCTCAGGCAGTGTCGCCTGAGGGCTCAAAGGTTACACACATTCAACAGTGGTTTCCGACCTTGCCCATTTATGCACTGAGATGTCTCTGAATTCCCTGAATCTTTTCACAATGTTTTGTACTATAAATTTTGAAAGACCTAAATTCTCTGCAGTCTTGTGTTGAGAATTTTTTTTTAATTGACTAACAATTCTTTTACGAATTTTGGCACAAAAGGGTGACTCAGGACCATCCATGCTTGCAAAGACTGAGCCTTTGATGCATGCTCCTTTTATACTCAATCATGAAACCCTCACCTGTTATCAGTTATCCTGCTTATTGTCGAATCTTCCAAAATGGTGTGACTTGAATATCCTATCAACTTTTCAGTCTTATTTTGCCTCTGCCCCAACTTTTTTTGAGTGTGTTGCACACATCAAATTCTAACTTTGTTTATATTTCCAAAATACAATTAAGTCGGTCAGTAAAATTATTGAAAATATATTCTTTGTATTTTCATCAATTAAATAAATGTTCACATGAATTTATAAATCACAGATTTATTTTATTTTATGTATTTTTTTACTGCATTTTGGAAAATATCCCAACTTTTCTGGAAATGGGGTTTGTAAAAGTGGATAAATAATGGTAAGCCATTCTTTAATAAATACAAAAAAAAAGCATAGCATTTGAAGAACTGCTGATTCACAATTACAAGGAATAAGATCCTTCAGAATGTGCTGTTATTGGAAAATAATTAACTTCAGGGTGGCATCAAACCACCCTGTCTCTGATTATTGTCCTGTGATAGCTTGCTCTGTCATGCCTTACTCCTTACAAGGCTTTGGCTTCTACATGTCTTCCAGTACAATCCTACATAGCACAGAGTTATGAGATGCGAGAATGGACATGACTCATTCTGTGCATTTTCACCTGACAACCTCCACCTCCAACCTCATCTCTCTTCACATCCACACTTCTGTCTCTATGTCTATTCTTGTCCCAGTCTTCCAGTTGTCACCCCATTTGTGGTTATATTTTATTTCACCACAGTCCGGACATGCAGCCGTGGTGTAACCACCTTTATGATGTGATGGATGCGGTAGTGGTCACTACATCGCTCTCCCTTCACTGCATCTCCCCAAAGAGTCTGCTCAGCAGCCATCTTCTGTAATATCTGTCCATGTGTGGGATTTGAGACCGATAATGGTGGCAGTCTTTCTCTCAGATTTCAGCTTCGATGAGACAAAGTCATTTGGTCCTACTATGTTATCTGAAAGTGAGAGGTAGCATTTCATCCCAGTGATGTTTAAATCCTGGCACAGAGAAAGATGAATTGGACCGTTTACTTTCTCCCATCGTCTGACCTAGATTGGTGGAATTTGCTGTCCTCCCAATAGCGTTTATCAGCTGTGTAAGATGATCAAAATTCGATTAAAGTGTTGGCAGTGATTTTGTTAGAAGTCAGATGTGTTTGTTGTGGTGTCACACTCTCCCATAGATTGTGCTGAGCAGAATCATGCTGACCGCTATCAGAACAAGAGGGGTTCTGTGTGCCTGACCAGCAGGAAACTACATTATGTGATTAGTGAGATTCCCTCTGCCCCAGGGGTGTTTACAGCCATCGTCTTTTTTTGCTGACTCATAAGCCTACACATCACCTCTGACTACTGCCAGCACAGTGATGGCTGTCACCTGCTGACAGTAGTGGGTCAATTGTCAGCTTTGCTATTCACAGTCACACTGAGTCCTACTTACTTGGTGTAAAGAAGCAGAGCCTGCCATCGGCCAGTGATTGACAAGTGTCAGGACACATGAAGAAGACAATGGCTAGTGTTCCCTTCACAGAAAGAGCTCAAACGAAATGATGTGTGAATGTGAGTGTGAAAGTCAAAGCCAGAAGGCCTGTGTGCATGCACGAATGTGTGGGTTGAAAAAGAAATGAATTTGTCTATTGCCTATGTTACCATTGATGTCGTTTGAATGGTTTATGCACATGGACACTTACTTGCCCATCAGGTTGCTGAGATAATGGATTGGTTCCTTTAAAGGATGTTGATGTATTTGAGTTCAAGTGTTAAGAGAATTAACACACTAGACACTTATCTTTCGCAACTCTATATGTCTGTTCTTCCTTATTTAGAAGCATTCAAGAGTAATGTACCAGACATAAATTAAGTTATAGATATGAAAATGGATGAGAACTTCATTTAGCATAGAACATTACCAGCCAACTGGAAATTTCATGCTCTTGCATGCTTCTAGGCACAAGCTCAAGCTGATTGCTAAACTTCAGTATGAATCAAGATAGTACACTAGCAGACTTGTCTTGAATCCATTGCCATTGTTGGAGTTAAAAAAAAAAAAGAAAATCCTCAAGGAACTTCTGTCTCTTATTCAGAATAGTTCAGGGGTTGTAAAGGTAAATTCAGGTCTTCAGACTAGTGATTGTTGTTATATTCCTATCTGAGCAATTAAAAGTGGAAGAGTGGGGAATGCTTTATGATTTTTTGAAAATCTCTCTTGTTAGTGCATTTGTTGTTAAGTACATGTTGGTTATGCTAATGAGCTCAATGTCTCATAAAGAAGAAACAAAATGCAATACATTTCTTCAAGTAATTGGATAACAGCTATGTAAAAAACAAACAACAAAAACAAACCAAAACAACTTAGGTTCTTTAGGGGATCCATGAGTTACTGAGGTACTGAGTGAGTGAAGCACAAATAGCCCAAATTCTTGATGTCTAAAGGTGCTGACTGCACACATTCATTAAGAGTCTGAAACTCAGTCAAGCATGATTCTTTATTTATTTTCACTGCTAAATGAGGGCAATAAGGGGGTCAATACATGCCCTAGGGAGCAACACTACAGGAATTAATAGAGAGTTCAAGGGCACTGCATTGATCGTATGCTTCAGATCCTAAAATGGAGGAAAAGAGGAATCACAACTCATGCATTTAAAGACCTAAAGGGGCCTAAGGATGAACTTGAGTGCCTCTGTTTTCTCCTCAACCTATTCTCTGGATTATTATTAAAACCATATTGGTTTAAACCCGTCATAGTGAATTATTATAATTCTTTTCATGTTTGCTGAGCTTAAACCAAAAGTTTAAGAGAGATAAAGGCAGAAGTTAAAAAGGGGAAAAATGAAAGAGTAATATTAACAAATAAAAAATGTAAACAATTACATATTCATGATTCCGCTCTTGTTTGAATATGGCTTAGCAACAATTTATAACTATTGTAAATTTTCACTGCAATGGCAAACAACTCTGGTGTTTTGTTTGCTGAACATCTGGCGAAAGGAATGCCTGTGTTGACATGAGTGGAAATGGAGTGGAACAGGAAGACGTGATGCATTTCTTTGTCATTGTAGTAAGTCAAAGTTAAAGTGGAGAATCAGAAGAATGGAGGATCACAAAGACGGATGGATTGAATGATCTGACCAGGTGAAGGATATATGCTTGAATGCCCTCAAAAAGCTACCATTCAAACTGGGCTGACTGAAGTCCACCAAAGCTTACTTTGAACTTTCGATTCGGAGGGCTGAATCTGGAATGAGAAAACACTAGTGTATCTTATGTCCAGGGGCTGTTTTATTCTCTCTCTTTCTTCTATCTCTATCACTGGACAGAAGACTTCTCAGAAATGCTGATCAACTATGCTTGAGTTTTGCCTACACAGAAGGCAGCTGCTTTCAAGGGTCAGATGTGATTAAAAGTTTAAGCCCTGGTGAGCTGCTATCAAAGAAGGACTTTCACAGTGGGTAAAGATTCTCTTAGCATAATATTTTATTTGAGAAGACTATCACAAGTGGGAGCCTGGGTTGGACCTAATTCTAAATGTGCTATAAGGATCCATAAAGAGCAAATGATGGAGAAAATACCATCTCTGGTTTCAATTACCTAGGATCACAACAGCCTTGGGTAAGATATCAAAAATCCAACCTCCTCACACCAATGTAGACTATCTAGAAATCTTCACCAGCTGGGGTACCATGTGCTCTGGAAGAGAGGTCACACTCTTGACTAAACGCCAACTGGGCTCATGGGGTCTGGAGCCCATCTGGAGGTTCTCACAGGCAGGAAAACAGGAGAGAAATGAAGCTTGACCAGCTCCAGTCATCCTTTAAGACAAAGCAGACACCTGAGACTCCCTGAGCTCCAGGATAAACAAAGACTCCCAAACTATCACCACAGGTGCTGTCACACATAACACATCCACACTTATACTCTTGCATAAGCACACAGCTCAAGACCACGAGTCTCTTACATTCGAAACCAAACTTTCCTCAAATACTGTATATACATCATTTTGTGTATATGGTGATGGTCATGGAGATTATTTTATGCACATCTCTGTACTACGTTTCTGGGAATATCTCAGCTTCATCCATGTTCGTGTTAATTATGCCTGAATGCCCCCCACTTCTGCTGCCATGTTATAAGTGTTTAATTCTTCATTTCCACTTTGAAACAGTGGAACTTCTTTTTGGAAACTTCCTAAGAATGATCTGCAGAGAGAGTTGCCATGGAGATTGGAGAATGAATTTATCTGTTAAGGAGTCATGGTTGTTATCCACATCTACATTTAGCTCTCCAGTAGCCATGTATCTGGGTGAAAGTGTTCTCCCAGCAACATTGAATGATAGTTGCCTTTATGAGTTTTGTTTTTCCATATTGAGGGAAACACTGAGGAAAACTCTCAGAAACTGAGCTTTTTGGAAGGATATTCACAAGGTCTCATTTCAAAGCTCCCACCTCCATACTAAATCCAAGTTAGACTTTTTTTTTTTTAAGAATGAGCTAAAGCAAATTGTAGATTAACACACAGCTTTCAGCCTTTTCTCATTTTTTTCTAAGCAAAACCACTTCAAACTTTTTATGCTTCTGAGTACATTCCCCATGTTTAGCTTGTGATCATTCTCCTGTTGCCAAAGTCTAGACTTCATTCTCAAAGGAATATTGTATTACCTCAGTGTACAGCAACACTAAAGTGTAATCTGACCTCCGCTTTTTGGAGCCAAAGAACAATTTCAACCTAAGTTCAATCACTTTCCTTGTGAAATGGCTTGTCAGTTTTAGAAAATAGACCATATCTGTTGTCAATATCTAATGTGTCTAATAAAATCTAGTGTTGATTAGAGTTTGGGGATTTGATTATCTGTTTCCTTATGTATATCCTAGATCAGATAATCTTGTCTGGGTCACTCTTGGGTTCCTTATGAAACTTTGAACAGGGCTAGTTAATTACATGTGCTACCACTGGCAGTGGTGTTCCAGTGTCTGCTGTACATCCTCCTGCTCTCCTTCTCATTTTTCCTTTGGCATACTCTCTCTCTCTCTCCATTTAAAAGTAAAGTCTGTTGTATCATGGGACATCTGTTAGCAGCATCAGAGTTTTGTTATTTCTTCCTCCTGTACTTTTCTGCTTCATCTCCTCATTTCCTCTCTTCTCTGCTTGGTTGAAGAATTACACTAAAGTCTCAGAGTTTATGTTTTCTTTCATTGTCTGAATCATTGCATGTCCTGGGTCACAGGCACAGGTCTACTGCCCATGGACAGACACACACACACACACACACGGACACAAAGCCAAAGATCAATTCAGTTTTCAATAGAGTGTGCCCTTCACAAAGAAATATTTTGCCTCTATTTATATCTGCATTAGTAACAGTTTAGAATGTATTATCTGTTCAATTTCAGTTACATACCTGAAATTGCCTCTCACCCTTTCTGATAGTTGCCTGGGGTCCTGTGGTGTCCCTATCGTATTTGGTATCTTTAAATTATTATTATTATTATTATTATTATTATTATTATTATTATTATTAATGATAATAATAATAATAATAATAATAATAATAATAATAATAGTAATAATAAACACCTTCTGACCAATCAGCTTTGCGAATTCATTCACACTCTGGTATAAAACACTATAACCTAGTGTTCTTTTAATCCCCTGGGTTTTAGGGGTCATATCAGAAAAAGCACGACACAGATGGCAACCAGGCCAAATGCAATGTCTATGCTCAGAATGTCAGCATCAGATAAGGGCACATCTGGTCCGTGACAGTTTGTCATCTTTATGACCTCTCAATATGATGACAAGTCCAAAGCAAACCTGCAGCGTCACTACTCTGGCATATACTTTGTTTCATTAGCAGCACACCTTCTGTTGAGGCCATGAAGCACTACATTTTCATTTACCCCTTGGTCTCTCACATGTGCGACACCCGTGTAACTTTAATGAATAACTTCCTGATCTCTGCCTACCGTATTTGCAGCCTGAGTAGATATCGTCTCTCTTAAATACTGAATAGCACTGTCCATCCCCGCAGCACATGCACTGTTACCTCCGTTCTCCAACACTGACTGACATGCACATTACCCTTGTCATGATTACAAAATTGGCTAATAAATCTATTTGCAGGCATTCTCCCCAGGGCTGGAAATATACAGGCAGTAAGTAAAAAATAAATAAATAACAAGAAAGCTGGGGTGGGGAGGAGGAAATACCACATACTAGATGGAGGCCAAGCAAGATGTGGCTCATGGAATCTACCATCAATTATAGATTCCCAAGCACAAAGAAATGATGTTTCCATGTTTTATTCTTAACAGTTAAGACTGGGTAGTGTACCATCGATTGCATGCTGTGCTGAATATTCATTATGGTTGATAATATCTCAAGAGGAAGCAGGAGGCATGTATGTATGTATGTATGTATGTATGTATGTATGTATGTATGTATGTGTACACACACAAATATGCCTCCTGTTTCCTCTTGATATATATATAAAGCGTGTG
>JAOBRE010000001.1:43281781-43292124 GCA_027574745.1 Occidentarius platypogon
TAGACACAGACAACCATTCACACTCACATTCACACCTACGGTCAATTTAGAGTCACCAGTTAACCTAACCTGCATGTGGGGGACTGTGGGGGAAACCGGAGCACCCGGAGGAAACCCACACGGACATGGGGAGAACATGCAAACTCCACGCAGAAAGGCCCTCGCCGGCCACGGGGCTCGAACCCGGACCTTCTTGCTGGGAGGCGACAGTGCTGACCACTACACCACCGTGCCGCCCCCATTTTTTATTATATATATATATATATAAGCTGCATTGAATTTCTGCTTCTGAGTCTCCCTCTGCTCTTGTCTTTGGTACCTTGCATCCTGCTGACTGCTGCTGGCCTGTTTTATATAAATAAAATTTGTACTGCTAAGCTTTTGTGTGTGTGTGTGTGTGTGTGTTGTTGATTTGGTGAAGTGTCCTATCCAGAGGGGAATGTCTTCAGAGGACATTTGACTACAGAATCAGTCTGTCTGTCTGTCTCTCTCTCTCTCTCTCTCTCTCACACACACACACACACTTGAGTAGTGGAGTTACGAGGCGGCTACATTTAGGGGGAAAAAAAGTATGATCAGTTTTATACACATAGAACAGAAATGGCGGCTCAAATAGACGATGCATTAACTGTGCGACGCTTACGAGTATTATTTATTTATTCATTTATTATTACTACACCACTGTGCTTTGAAATGCGTCGATTATTGGCTCTGTTATTGAAAGCCGAACTGTTTGTATCTAACAATTTCACAAAAAGTTAAACGAAAAAAAAAAAAAACCCATATTCCTTTCCTCAGAAATGAAACTTTCGGTTTCTGATCTGCTGGGACGAAACCATCACCAAGACCCACTTTACTTTATTTCACATGTTATTTTGGACAGGAAGTCCTTCACACACAAAACAGGACACAGACTAATAAACCCCAAAGGATGTCAAGGAGGAACGAGCTGCGCTTCATAATACTGGATAGGGAAATCGATATGAATGAATAATAAACTAAATAAAATGGTTTAGTCCTTCCGGAACATCTTTATAAAGGAGAGTCCTGAAGGCAGGCGGTGACTCTTTGAAATGGCTTCCAAAGGACCGAACAAAACTCCACCCACTGCCTCCAGGCGAGCAGGTAAGTCGAGCCCCGCTCTTAAATATATATCCGATATTCTTGTATAAAATATATGCCTTTTATATATATAATGAGGTAGAACATGGATGGATGGATGTGTGATTTCAGTCGTTTAATAATCTTTGAAAGAACATTTTAAGTTTCATACCGAAGTCTGAAATACATTGCAACATCAAATGATTTGGGGCAGGAGAACTAAACAGCATTTATTTTCTGTCTTGATCACAAACTTATTTTACTGAGCTCTTCCAGTAGAACTAAACTTATGCTTACACTTGTGTATTTTACTGTAGGTTAGAAATCTTGACAAATATTTCACCCATTTATGATAAATAATGGGTTAAGAAATGATTATGAAAGCAACACATTATTAAAGCCTGGAAAGATAGACAGTAGTGAACTGTCAACTTTCTGGAAGAATTGTGGTCAGAAAAAAACAAAACAAAACTACACAAAACTCTTGACTGACCATGAGATCAGCTAACCACTTGGTGAAGTTAAATAATAAAAAAAAATTGACAGTAGACCTCACTACTATGATTCAGAGTGAAAGTAATGGTACATTCATACCAAATGCAGAACGTACCAAACAAAATACAGAAATGCAAGATACAAAATACAGAAAAACCTATGAATGAGTAGGTATACAAGATACTGTACGTATGTGTGTGTGTGTGTGTGTGTGTGTGTGTGTATACCAAGCAATGCCTCACAGTTGCTTTTGAGACTTTGTTCTGATGTATCATGTTGTGTCTTGGTTTATTGTAAAAATACTGAAATGAAAGGAAGTCCCTTGTCTGTGGGTGTATGCTTCCCACATAAACTTTAGATCTGATAAGAGGTATATAGCCTTTAGTTGATGAATTAACAGCTTGTACATGATGTAACAAGGCAGGCTGATAGATGTGAAGGATCCATGGAAAGAAACAATATGTATTAAAAATATACTTCAGAACCAAAACAAAATTAATCCACAGATTAACCCAAAGTCAATTTCAAGATTCCAGGCACAGATGCCCTTACAAAAGGTCTATTCAGAAACAATGTGAGAACAGAGTGTGTGCTCTGGGCTGATGTTGTGCTGGAGCTCTTGCATGTGCAGCTTTTACTGTCAGGGAGGGGAAAAGTCCAGAGTCCTTGTCCCTCTTTAGTGGTTGTGTAAATGTACAGAAATTTGACCACAGGGTATTTCCAGGCCTGCGCTATTTCTCCTGTCATAAGTAATGATCAACTGTTATGAACTGTTTAAAATAAATAAAATTATTTGCATTGTGAACATAGCACCATATAATTTTTAAACATTTTTCATTGACATGATAAATAACTAGAAACATTTTCAATCTTTGGTATATCTGCTACTTTTTGTTGTTACGGTGTCTAAAATGACTTCCCTGTGTCTAAATACTTAAAATATTAACTGTGTTTGATTTGTAAAGTTTGCCAGTGAAGACTGATTGTCCTCATATTATTCATAATGGACACTTCTGATGAAGAGGTAAGCACTGAGCACAGCATTTTATTGATTTGATTTTATTATTTACACACCAGGCTGTTATCCTTATTCATATCCTTGCACAAATATGCCCAAATCAAGCAATTTGAAGATGCCAGAGATTTCTTTGACAAAGAGCTACAGTTGGAGCTTCCTGAAAAACAGTCTCCAGAATCAGATGTGGAAAAGGAGGCAGACACTTCCGAAGGTACTGTTATTAAATTTTCAGCAGATTGATTTCCTACACAAACACAGCAGTTGATCACGTTTGCTGAGTTGAATTATTCTTGTTCTACACAGATGTTCCTGCACCATATGATATTTCAGTGCAGTCCATTGGGACTGATTTTGCTAGACTTGGGTGGAAATCCCGAGACAGCATATCAACATTTGAGCTGAGGTGCATCAGCAGCACATCTTCAAGCATCCAGACCCTTTCACAGAATTACGCTGAAGTGTTGGGCCTGTGCCCAGGCACCGAGTACACTTTTACACTGGTTGCAGTTTCAGAAAACGGAAACCAGAGTTCAAGAGCCGAAGTATCTGCATACACAAGTAATAATTAGTCTAATGTTTTGGACTGACATATGCTGAATAATATGTCAATGTAACTTACTCTGCCATTACTTCAACTTTCTTTTCATTACAGTTCCAAACCCACCTGAAAACATCAAGGTTAAGAATATTGGTAGTACATCAGTTACTCTAACCTGGCAACCACCTGCTTCCTTAGAGAAGAAGTACCATGTGGTGTGTTCCCACAATGGTAGAACTGTTCATGAAGAAGAAACAGAAACTAAAACAATTGTTATCAATAACCTGTATCCAGGAAAAAAATACTCCTTCCACATTGCAACAGTACTTAAAAATGGCAGCACAAGCAAGAAAGTTGTGTCATTTGCCATCACTAGTAAGTATTTATCTACACTTTGTAAGTCTTATGTAAACCTTACGGCCACTGGTTTTATACCAAACCTTTGATTGGTATCTGAATTTTCTTTTGTTTAATAGAAACCAATCTCGAGAGTTTTCTTCAGGATGTGGGGCTGAATCAACACCTCACTGATCAACTCTCTCTGAGTGATGTACTACAGGTACACAAGAGCACAGTGACAGATGATCCAGCATGTTCTCGTTCAGATTTACCATGGCTTTTCCTCAAGAAAATTATGATGGTGAATGTGACTGCAAGAAGTGTCAAATGTGCTGCATCAGCTGATGAGGATGAAGATATGAGTTTAGATCTGTGTAGTGATCTGGAAAGTCTTGTCCTCAACCAAGACTCTGGTGAGAAAGTAAATCCTTTAGACATCATAACTGCACTCTTCCTTTGCTCAGACAGTTTTCTTCAACAAGAGATTGCCTTGAAAATGTCTATGTGCCAGTTCTCTGTGCCTTTACTGCTTCCTAATTGTGACACACAGCAGAGCACGCTCATGCTTTGGGCCTTAAGAGATATTGTGAAGAAGTTTAGACCACACTCCTTGTCTGATCCAAGAGGGTTTGTGGAAGACAGGATTGTTCTAGCTGACTTACCCTTAGTGTCCTTTGTAAGACTTGGAGACTGCAGCATTTCTAAATCTCAAATCTTGAACAAGCTGCTCAGTAATCCACAGCAATATCACGATACATTTGTGCACCGTGACATGGACTGTGGAGACATCCCAAGAAAAATATCAAATGGTTTGGTGGAGATCAGCTGGTACCTACCTTGTGGAAGTAAAAACATAGACATCTTCCCCGAACCTGTGGCTATTGCAAACTTGAGAGGGGACATAAGTACATTTGATACTCAGTACTCTTTCCTTTGTCATATTTCTACAGCAGTTTTTGTGTTCTTTGACAATTTTGAATCAAACAATCAACTACTCACCAAAACACATGTAAAAGCACAATTGTTTTTGGTGGGTAATGCGGACACCAAAGACTTCAACCTGGATTTGCTGAAAAGAACAGCTGCTGCATTGAACTTGAAAAGAAACAACATCATTCTGAAGACCAAACAAAATGATGCAGATTTTGTCAAGAATCTGTGTTCTGCAGTGAGAGATGTTGTGAAAAACAGTCCTATGACTGTACAACTTGAGAAAATGACCAAAGTTGCACATGAATTTGGAATTTGGATTGATGAAGACAGTAAGGAGTGCCAAAAAGCAAAAGAAAATGCAGAGGCAATCTCGAGTAAGATACAGGACACACTAAAGTTTAAGGGAGAACAGCTCCCTTTGCAGGGTGAGATCTGGAAGAAATTAGGCAAATTAGAGAAAGAGGAGTGTAGGCTTCGTAAAGCTGGGGACAAGAACATTGAGATGTATAAAAGTGAACTGAAACAACAGAAGATGGAACTCAGGAAGCATCAAGGGAGCTACGAAATGTCAGAAGCCATGACATGCTTCATAACTGCACTGTCAAGTTCACCTCTTGAGAGATCGTACTTCCTGAAATGGATGCGAATGAATCTGGACAATCTGTCCCGTAAAAATCTATCCGGCCTTAGAGAATTGTACAAGGAGAAATGTCAAGAATCATTTGAGAAGAAGGAGGAGATTGCATTACTTGACAGACAGATCTCAAACAGTGCTTTGGGAATTGAACACTTTTTGAGGGAAATGGGTCAGCTGTATGAAGCTGCTGTCATCCTTCCAGAAAATATACAAGCACGACAGCAAATGCTACACTTACCCAGACTGTGTGCTAGTCTCCTTTTAGATGGATTTCCTCTTGAACTTGTTGATGGAGATGCTTCAAATATACCTTTAAGATGGATTAGTGATGTACTGACAGAGCTGAATAATTTAGCGCAACCCAAGAATAAGATCATGGTAGTCACAGTATTAGGAGTCCAGAGCACAGGAAAGTCTACCCTCCTAAACACCATGTTTGGGGTTCAGTTTGCAGTCAGCAGTGGAAGATGCACACGAGGAGCTTTCATGTTGCTGATCAAAATCACAGATAGCTTCAGAGAAATACTTAACTGTGATCATTTAGTGATCATTGACACTGAGGGACTGAAGTCGCCTGAACTGGCACAGCTCGATGACAGCTATGAACATGACAATGAACTGGCCACACTTGTTGTTGGACTGAGTGACATTACCATCATCAACATAGCCATGGAGAACTCCACAGAAATGAAGGACATTCTGCAGATTGTGGTGCATGCATTCCTCAGGATGAAGGAAGTGGGCAAAAAACCCATGTGTGCATTCGTGCATCAGAATGTAGCTGACGTCTCAGCACATGACAAAAACATGAGAGATCGGAAGCTTCTTTTAGAGCAGCTGAATGAGATGACTGAAGCAGCAGCCAAGATGGAAAATAAGGAAGACTACAAGAAGTTTACTGATGTAATGGAGTATGATCCAGAGACTGGTAACTGGTATATACCTGGGCTCTGGCACGGTAACCCACCAATGGCACCAGTGAATGCTGGCTACTCCGAGGTTGTCTATGACTTCAAAAAGAACATGATGGACATTCTTGTAAAAAAGAAGATATCTACCAACAACATTACAGAATTTCTGGAGTGGACAAAAAGTTTATGGAATGCAGTAAAATATGAAAATTTCATATTCAGCTTTAGGAACAGCTTGGTCGCTGATGCATACATGAAGCTTTGTGCTGAATTCCATAAATGGGAATGGTCTTTCAAAAAGCACATGTACAAGTGGTTAACGTCTGCCGAAACCAGAGTGTCCAATTTTGAGATGATGAAATCAAAATCTGACAAAACAAACCTGCAAGATTTCCTGAGGACCCTGAAACATGAGGCCTCCTCAGAGCTTGATAACTGGGAAAAGACTCTTTTGGAAAACATCATCAAATACTTTGAACAAACAGAGGGTCACGTCCATCTCGTGGAAAGGTACAAAGAAGACTTTATAAACAGTGCAAAATCTCTCAGGAGGGAAACAGAAAACTCAGTGATGAGTAACCTAGAGGCAGTTATTGAGATTAGGGCAGGAAAGAATAATTTGGACCACATCAAGAAAACAAATACTGACAAAATGGAAAATAAAGTGTTAAACCTTCTGGAGGAGCTCCGGAAAAACAGAAGTTCAGAGAGCATGTCTGAAGAGGAGCTTGACAACCATTTTGAACACATGTGGAAGGAAACACTTGAAGAGTTGTCATTTAAAGGCTTGCAGAAGCAAACAATATCTGACAGTGTTTTTAGACAATTACGAGAAAACATGAAGCAAAAGGGAAGTTCAGTCTCTAAAGAGCTGAGTAATGTGAATCTGCATGAATATGGCAAAGACAACTTCACTGTTACTCCTGAGAGTTTTCTCGAAAAATGGTTTTTCAAGAACCATACAAAGGATCTTCAAGAGTTGGCAGACAGTGTCACTGATGCATGTAGGCAGTCAGTTAGTGACAAAAAAGAGAGAAAATCAGATTATCATGGCACTTACATTCAGGAGATCCTACACATAATTGATGAAAAATTGACTTCAGGCAAGAAACTGAAATTTTCTGACAAATTTGAACTCCCTCTTAAGTTACACATTTGTGCTATTTCTGCAAGAGAATTTCAGGCCATGCATGACTATTTTATTGCAGAGAACGACCCACGCCGATGCCTTGAGCAATTCAAAGAGAAATACCGAGTTGATTTTAAAGCTCTGTTCAGGAATCGTGATCAGTGTCAGAGGAAGGCTGAAGAATTCACAAAACTCTGCCTGAGTCCTGCAGTTAAGACGTTCATCTGTAACTCACTGGGACCAGACATTATTGACACAATGCTGCAAGGGGAAAATGCATTTCAGTTCAGCACACGTGCCTTTTTCCAGTACACTATTTTAAGACAACTTCTGACCGAGAGTGATTTTCAGAACTACTTAGACTACATGTATGTTCATATGAATGCTTTGTTAAAGACTGGATATTAAAACAAATTACAAAAAAATTTTCCAAAGGAAACAAACTTTTTGAGCTGGAAGAGCAGCATCTCAAAGGAGCTATTATGGAGATAAAAGAAGCCATCAAAAAAGCACAACACGAGACAGATGAAAATGAAGGCATAAAGGTATTCATTCAGAACATTTGCAGAGAGCTTGGAAAAAAAATTTGTCATTCCAAACGATGTCTTGGAAGCAGTTATGGCTTTGAGCAATGCCAAACAGGAGCAATTTGCCCACTGGCTCACGCAGTCTGTGGAGGAAATGGAAGCATTGCTGAAGACTAAGTTGCAGAAGGACAACATTGAGAGCAAACTGAGAACACTCAAAATCAAACCACAGGATGAGCTGTTCAAGTGTGTATTTGGCTGTGGGAAACAGTGTCCATTCTGCAAAGCACCATGTGAGGCAGGAGGAGAGGCTCATACACACCACTCTGCTTCTGTACACAGACCTCAAGGACTCGGTCAATCCAGATATGAGCAATCAGAGACATTAGTCACTAACATTTGTTCCACTGATGGCTCCAGTGATTACAAGTTTCAGATGCCTAGAGACCAAACATGAGTGGCATCCTTATAAGAAATACAGGGAGATCTTTCCGGACTGGCACATCCCTGCAGACCCCAGCATCGAGGCCTCAGACTACTGGAAATATGTGATGGCAAACTTTAATAATAAATTTGCAGAAGCATACAATGCCAAGCCTGCAGATATTCCTCCAGTGTGGAAAAAAATCACAAAGGAACAAGCAGAAAATAGTTTGAAGGAGTGCTTTAGTATCAAGTAAATGCTTGTGAAAAATAATCAGGATAAGAGAGTTTAAAGAACACTGATTTTAGGCTTAATGCTAAAATGCTATCAGCTCCTTTCATCTGATACTACCATTTAATCCCACAAGAACACCTGTGGTCAACTTAAACACACGGGTTTTTTGTTTGTTTGTTTGTTTTGTTTTTTTAACACATAAATTATTCCGTTCATTTCTAGTGCCTTTAGTTTTCTATTTTAAAAATTCCACACAGCAGAGAAAATATGATGCATTTTAATCACAGTTAAACATACAGGTTATAATGTCTTTGATTCATAAACATGACTAATTATTGATTGCTATTATTTCCTATCAGTTGTTGTTCTTTCTGAGGTTGTTTTTGATTTCTTTTTATTTCATATCAGTTGTTCATTCTTTTCTTTCTTTCTTACTGGGTGTGTATCTAGATTACTTAGCTGGTTTCTCACATGCTGATTATGCTTTAAAGAACAGATTGGCAGTAATACAGGGCTATTCGCAATGCCATTTAAACCAACACAATCTTTATCTACATCTGGAAAACTCACACTGTACTTCATTATATTTCACTGACTTATCCAGGATTTTAATTGTTTATATAACTCTTTGTAACGTGATCGTCTCAGTAATATTTTCTGAAATATAAAATTATTTGATAAATATCACATTTAAATCACAGCTTGTTCTTCGAACAGTGACTGGAAAGAGATGACACTTTTGCTTTGTAATGAAAATCAATATAACCTATTTAACTCTCAATAAATTTGTGGCTGTTTAAAACAAACTGAATTAAATTGATTTTTTTTTTTTTTTGGAACAAGGAGAGATTAAAGGTGTTTGCTCCATCCACTCCACACATCAATTCAGTTTTGCATGTCCATCTTGTCCAGTTTTTGCCCAACTCCTAAAAACATCCCAGTCAATGGACTGGTTCTGCTACATTATGATTATCTATGAAGGAGTGTATGACTTTGTTTATTTATAGTGAGTTTCTCAGGACTGCAGTCCAATGCAGGGTGTATTTCTTCCTGAGCAGACTCTGGGCCCAGCACAAACCTGATTGGATGAAGTGCCTTCATATGATCCATGCCATTTTTAAATTGCAGCGATTGAAGTGTTACAGATCATATGTAATGGCTTGCAATATTATTTAACATCACTAGAATTATATATTTCTGAATAACAAATAATAAATAGACATTCTACCTGTCAGTGTTTTATTGCAAACTTATGTTCTCTTCCACTGAATTTCATCTAAAATTAATTGTTGGTCAGCAAGCATTTCAAAGAAAATCAAAAACCAAAATGCTGTTTGCATAATTATTCACCCCTCCAGGTTCTGGAAGATCCAGATGAAAGATATTGTCTTAACAAGGACACAATTGACTTATAATTGGCCTTCACCTGTGAAATATTAAAATTGCTCCCATTGTCTGAACAAAATCCATCTCAGTTGAAGTGTCTTTGAAAAAACTATCAATTGCAAGTAAACGAGTGAAAATGAAGACTAAAGAGCATTCTTAGGAAGTTAAAGAGAAGGTAACAGAATTTCATAAAAAAGGAATGGAGTGTAAAATACCATAGAAGAGATTGAACACCCCAGTAAACCCTATTGGCTCAATAGTGACGAAGTAGAAACTACATCACACTACCCAAGTGAAGTGTGACCTACACAAGGCCATCCCTCAAAACTTAGCATAAAAACATGACTGATTCAGGATGCCACAGCATGGCCAGCAGTCACTCTGACAAAGTACAGAGTACAGTGGCTGAGAGTAGAGTGAAGTTGCACTATACAACCATTTGGAAATGTATGGGAGAGTGGCAATCATGAAACCAGTCCTCAAGTAGATCCATATGAAAATACGACAGACAGTTGGTTGGTTGGTTATGTATGTCTGTATGTATGTAGGTCAACCACTCCTGGGGAGGGTAACAATGGTCTTGAATTTCCTCCGTTTGTACACAATCTGTCTGACTGTGGATTGGTGGAGTCCAAACTCTTTAGAGATGGTTTTGTAACCTTTTCCAGCCT
>JAOBRE010000001.1:47777035-47787510 GCA_027574745.1 Occidentarius platypogon
AGGCCCTCGCCGGCCACGGGGCTCGAACCCAGGACCTTCTTGCTGTGAGGCGACAGTGCTAACCACTACACCACCGTATTATTATTATTATTATATTTTTTAGACATCACACATGGACAGAAGAAAGAAAGAAAGAAAGAAAGAGAAAATAAATAAGTGAGAATGAAAGGATATAAAGCAAGGATCTGGTGGGGGATAGAAAGAAATAAGAAATAAAATGAAAGCCAAATAAGGAAACAAAAGTAACAGCAAAAAAAGAAATAAAGAAGGAAAAATGCATTCAAGTCATGTCAGTTTTATTTGTATAGCACTTTTAACAATAATCATTGTTGCAAGGAAGCTTTACAGAAAAATATTAAGAGATGAAAGAGAAAGGAAGACTAAAAATGTAGGAAAAAAGAAATAAGGAAAGGAACATGAGGGAAGAATGGAAGGAGAAAAGGGAAGAGGAAGACAGAAAGGAATAATGAATGGCAAGAAGAACAGATGGCATGTAATGGAAAATGTAAAAAAAAATTAAAAAGAAAGGGGGACAGAAGAAAAAGTGAAGGAATAAAAAAAGAAAAAAGTAAGACAGGAAGAAAAGTGGACTTTTCACAAGCAGTGCATGCCTTTTTTTTTTGGGGGGGGGGGCATGTTTTGATTTATTGTCAGATAAAAAAAAAAAAGGTATGACATCATGGCATTCACCTGAAAAACAATGCCATAGCATCTGCTATGATTAACAATCAATCTGAAAAAGATCAATCTATTTTCAGACATTTCATCTTTTTCTCACACACGTCTTTCCTTGTTTGTGTTCCTTGCAGGTCCTTCAGATGGAACAGGCCTAACAGGAGAGGAGTTCTTCGAGAAGGTGAGAGAACCTGGAGTAATGACTGAAGAGCAGATAGGAAGATTGTTGTGTTGATTAATTTTTTAGGATTCTGTCATTCCAGACGTAAACACTTCCACAGCTCAGTCGTAAAAATGCTTTCTTGTCTAATTCTGTGCGTATGACTTGGCCAGAGTTTGTTTGTTCATTTGTTTGTTTGTTTATTTATTTTGTGTGTGTGTGTTTGTGTGTGTGTGTGTCTTCCCAGAGTAATAATGTGCTGCTTTGAGATGCTAATGGTGTACTGTTACCATTTACAGTGTCTTCCTTTCCCACCTGCCTTTCTCCCTGTTTCTCACACACACCTCTTTCTGACATGCTCTGTCTTTTTATGAGTACACATCCACACATACGTTCCCACACTCACACGTCTATCTCATCAGGTAATGAGGGAAACCAACACTCAGGTGAAATGGCCATCAAAGCTGAAGATTGGCGCCAAGTCAAAGAAAGGTGAGAGGAAGGCTAATATCGTGGATCTGGAAAATATTGGATTTCATAAATGAGTGGTATGGCTGTTAAGTTTCAGGTGAGATTTTCCCTGTGTCTGAAATCGCTCACTTGTTCACTACTCCCTACACAGGGAATTACTATATAGAAGACTATATAGTATATCGAAAGGAGTCAGTTGAGGTGATTTGGGCACCTTGCTAGGATGCCCCCTGGACGCCTCCCAAGGGAGGTTTTCTGGGCATGCCCCACCAGGAGGAGACCCCGGGGCAGACCCAGGATACGCTGGAGAGATTACATCTCTCGGCTGGCCTGGGAATGCCTTGGTATTCCCCTGGAACAGCTGGTGGAGGTGGCCAGGGAGAGGGAAGTTTGGGCTGCTCTGCTTAGGCTGCTACCCCCGCAACCCGGATCCAGATAAGCGGTAGAAGATGGATGGATGGATGAATGGATAAAAATTGACAAACTTTAAAATTTGACTAGAATTGAAATATTAACATGTAAATGCAAAACTCATTATAAAACTATTCTTAAAACATTCAGTCTTGCAAGGGGGGCAGGCAAACTTCCTAGAGTTCCTTAATGTGTAAGTGCAAATGTTCCTTGCAGGGAGGAGCTTGTAGAGCCTGTGCTGTGGGTTAGAACTCATCTCACCAAACAGTTTGAATGCCCTTGCCTCTCTTCTTTCAACAAGTGTGCAAAGACCAGATTGACTAAAGGCTTCTCTGCAAGACAAACCAGGATAGATGATTTTGAGAGCCCATTTCTTCAGCCTTTCTAGGTTGTCACTTAGGTACTCTGGCAGGGCACGGTGATACACTTGGCAGGTGTATTCAAGGATTGATCGTATACAAGTGACATAAAACAGTATTAACTCACTTGGTGCAATGGAGGATAATTTTTTATCCAAGAAATACAGTCTAACAGAAGCCTTCTTAACTAACTCCTGTATGTGTACATTCCACTTTAAATCACAGCTAATGTTCAGGCCTAAAACTTTGACACTGTTCATCAGCTCAAAATCTGGCTTGTTCTTTGCAAAGCTAATCCTGAGTTCCTTACATTTGATTTCATTCAGCTAAAATCCTTCAGAGCTAGATTGACTGGAAATAGTGTCCACAACAGATTGAATATTGCTCTCCTGGCCTTCCTCCACTACTTCTGAGATCATGGTGTCATCTATGTACTTCCACATGTTGATCTGTGCATCAAGGTCGTTGATCATAATGAGAAACAACCAAGGGCCTAGTTTGGTCCCCTGAGGAATGCTAGCAGACACAGAATGCCATTCAGAAAATCAGTCTTTTGCTAATTTAACGTGCTGCTTTCGGTCCATCAGGAAATCAATGATCCAGCTCTTAATCTGCATTGGAATATGTCAAAAGTTTCCTAACCAGCATGTCATGATCAATTAGGTCAAAAGCTTTACGGAAATCGAGCAAAACCACTCGGATCGTGGGTCCATTTCCATCAGTGCCAGTGTACCAATTATGCAACATGCTAATAAGCGTATGCGTGGTACACGAATGAGGCACAGATAGGATTTGCCAGGTCAGCAGGCAGTAAATCATGTACTCCCTCAAGGTGACAGACGGACATCAGCACATTGTCCTTGGTTGCAAAAGAATTAATGATGCCACCCAGTCGCTTTATTTCTTTCCACCAATCTGATGGGGAACACTCCTTTAGATGCTGTACCTTCCTATCATAATATTTGGATCGACATTTCTTGTGTTCACGATTGATACGGTTCCACAGGTATCTAAATTGAATATGATTGCCTTGGCTGAGAGCTCTTTGGCGTTTTTTTTTTTACTTAGTTTTTATTTCAGTTTCATTCAAAATCATATATACAGAATCATATTCATCATAACTGCTGTTTTTCAAGTTTTTAAATACACATGGTAACAATTATGATACAACAGAGGAGACGGAACTATAATGACTGAAAGAAAAATATAAAACAAAATAGAATAAAACATAGGATAAAAGAAATAGAATAAAAAAAAAATCGGATTACTAATATAGATCGGATTCATATTGTATGGGTTCGTCACTATAACAGTATACCCATGACAGGGCTCCACCTTCTAGTGAATATATCTTTTTGAAGTCTCAGGGAATGTTTTGTTCCATTTGATATATTTCCTTTATTTTTTCAGTCCACATATTGTATGTTGGAGGGTCAGGCTTCAACCACCTTACTGTAATGCATTTAATTGCTGTTGCTAGCAGTATCTGTAAAATATATTTTTTGGCTCTTCCTTTGATGCCTCTTGGTAATAGACCTAGTAGAGCCACCATTGGGTCCATTGTAATATTTCCACCAAATACTTTATTAAGTGTTTCAAACACTTCCTCCCAGAACGTTTTCAGTTTTGGGTATAACCAAAGTATGTGGTTTCTCCAACATTTATTTGAGCGTGTCGTGCTAAATTTAGCCATAATTTCAGGTGTCCGAAAGAACCTCATGATTACCTTCCATTTAAATTCCCTCCATACATTCGAATAAAAATATTTATTTTGAATACATAGGGTATATTCCGTGCAGAATTGCCGTAACGCCAAATGTAGTGGGCTGGAGCAGGAGGAGGAAAACTTGGAGCAGAGCAGAAATCGGGGGAAATGCAAATTCCAGCAAAAGTGGCTGGAAAATGAGGAATTCAGGACATGGTTGCAGCCCGCTGGTGGTCAAAATGGAGAAGGATTGTGCAGTGTTTTGTTGAGAAAAAAAAAAAAGGTCCAATGGGTGTCAACACCGTTAAATCTCACATGCAGTCCGATAGCCACAAATCAGCTGTAAAAGGCAGACAGCAGTTAACTGTCTAGTTACTTTTCCATGACCAACAAAGTAACATCTTCAGCAACTACTGCGACCACCACAAACAACACAACTGCTGCTGTAATGACCACCACTTCCTGCAGAGCCACTACCATCGGAAAATTGAGCGACCTTCGAGCATCATTTGGATCGAATGTGACGCGGAAGTGCTCTGGTGCCTGAACACTGCTGTGTGGCACCACTCGTACGCATGCAATGAAGGTGTTTCTGAGATGTTCCAGGCCATGTTTCCAACTTCAGAAATGGCCAAATCTTTCACCTATGGAAAGGACAAAACCAGCTACGTTTTAAAGTTTGGATTTGCCCCACACTTCAAAAATGAACTGATTTCTGCAGTTAGCAATACAGGACCATTTGTACTGATGTTTGATGAAAGTTTCAACCAATCAGCAAAAAAACAACCAACTAGATGTCCACGTTCGATTTTGAGAGGCTGGTCGATGATTACAAAATCTAATACTTGAAGGAAGAGATACAAGGACAAATGCAGTGAATTGAAAAATGTCGAGTCAAAGTTGGAATAAAAAAATTACACATTCTGTGTAATTTCTGTTGCACTTGATTTTTGCATATACTACGCTTCAGACTTGAAATTTTTCAATTGTTTTATTTGTATAGCGCCAAATCGTAAAATACATTTATCTCAAGGCACTTTACAACAAATTTGGAGTTTCCAGAGGGTTCCCCCCCCCTTCTTCTTTACTATACATGTATATCCGTGGATTGTCATGGGTTGTTGATGGCATTAAAAAGCATTAAATTAGATTTGCTGATTTCTGCACAAACCCTGATTAAAAACCCAAGCCTGCTTGCTCTCACTCCCTTTCCATATAATAATAGTAATAAGTTTTAGGAGCGTTATCTAAGCTCAATGCTCTTACAAGTTTATAGAGCTAAAAACTTAATTTAACAAATGGAACAAATACACACACAATTTAATGCAAGAACTGATTAAAATAAGTCTTAAGTTTTTAATTTAAACACGTTAATATTCTCAGCATTTCTGACATGGAAAGGCAGAATGTTCCACAGTTTTGGAGCACAGATGGAAAAAGCTCCGTCACCATAGTTTACAGTGTTTTACTTTAGGTATGGCTAATAGGTTCTGGTTAGAGGATCTGAGAGTGCAAGCAGGCTTGTAGGGATGGAGTAGGCTAGAAATATAATCAGAAGACATGCTGTTTAGTGCCTTGTAAGTCAATAGCAAAACTTTGAGTTGATTTCAAAGTTTAATCGGAAGCCAGTGGAGTTTTTGCAAGACGGGTGTGATGTGATCTGATTTTGAAACAAGCCGAGCAGCAGTATTTTGCAGTCACTGGAATTTAGAGCGCTCAGGGTCTGGAAGACCAAATTGAATGCTATTGCAGAAGTCTAGGCGGGATGTAACGAAGGCATGTACTGGCTTCTCACAATCATCCTTGTTTAAATATTTGCGTATTCAGCCAAGGTTTCGTATAGCAAAAGATACAGATTTGCAGATATTATTGATATGTGAGTGCATCCTTAGGTGGCTATCCAAAGCAGTGCCTCGATCGCGGGCGACAGGGACTGGTACAATAGCAGTGTCACTAATAGAAATGCTAGGTATAAGCTCGCGCTGTTTAAACCTAGACGAGAGATGGACAATCTCAGTCTTGCTAGTGTTACATACCAGTTTGTTTGCAGGTTACTAGACAAGTATATCCTTAACACAGAGCTCTAGTGTTGCTATTTAGACAGAACAGATTCTAGCTGAATCAATGGTGACATATAGTTGTGTATCGTCTGCATACATCATGTAATGGGCCCTAATCAGATCTTCCAGAGGCACAAAATAAAGAGAAAACAGCAGTAGTCCAAGAACTGCACCCTGGGGCACACCATACTGCAAGGTCTTACTAGAAGAGACGACATTTCTAATCCCAGCTAACTGTTCTCTGTTAGTTAGGCACGATTGAAACCATGTTAACATTCTGTCAGTAATCCCATATCGATTCTGTAATCTTTGTAAAAGGGGGGTGTGGTCAATGGTATCGAATGCAACAGATAGATCAAGTAGTACTAAGACTACTTTGCGTCCAGAGTCAATGGCGAGAAGAATGTAATTTACCACATGCAGCAGCGCTGTTTCCGTGCTTTGAAAACATCTGTACGCAGATTGAAGTTCAGCAAACAGAACATTTTCCACTAAGTAGTTGGTTGTCTGACGAGATGCAACTTGCTCCAGTAATTTTGAAAGAAAGGTGATGTTTGTGATTGGTCTATCGCTTGTAAATTCTTCCTTGTTGGAATTGGAGTTCTTCAGTGATGGAAAAATGATCCCCTTTTTTTTAAGCAGGAAGGGAACACACCCTCAGACAATGAGGCATTAGTAATCTTGGTAACTATGGGCACCAGGAGGTCATTTGTCTTGTTTCAATATATACACTGGAACAGGATCGAGTAGGCATGACTTTGGAGAAGACTTTTGAAGCACCTCACAGACATACTTCTCGGAAACTGGGGCAAAATCCGAAAACAAGGATTGACAAGGCATAGAATTCACAACAACAGAGAGCTCCTTAGATGACAACCTGGAGCACTCAAGTCCATCCCATAGTTTCTGAATCTTGTCATGAAAGAAGCTACTAAATGCTTCAGCCAGGTCAGGAAGGAAATCAGGAGAAGGCAGAGGAGGAACAGCCTTGACGCAGAATAAGCCATTGATCATCCAGAATAGCTGCTGATTACTAGAGCTGCAGATCTTTACATTATAGTACTCTGACTTAGCCATATTGACTGCAGCTGTGTAAGCATTGCATTTCTCTCTGTATAATTGGCGATGAATTTCCAGACGGGTGGACATATATTTGCGCTCATAACGGCGCCTCTCTCTTCATTTCTCTCAAGCTATCCGTATACCCTGGCGCATTTGGGCGCAATCTGATCGACCGCTCTTGAATCGGAGCGTGTTTCTCTAGAAGCTCACGAAGTAAACAGTTGAATTGCTCAATGATAGCATCAGCATCAGATGGTTTGAGCGTAGCCATTAAAGACTCCATATCTTTTCGCCATAGCTGTTTATCAATGTGCTTGAAATCCCAATACTGGATAGGCTTTTTTCAATCAACATGGATTGCATGTATGCATTGTTGGTAGGAGTTGAACATCACCTGTGGTTTTAGCGTTCTTGGAGTTATGAGCATCAAGCATGGAAGAAGAAATTCGTTTACCTTTGTCTATATTTTGTTTTGTTGTTCCTCAGCGTACATTTTCTTTCTTTCTTGTTATGGTTGGGCTGCATTAGTATCTGACTAAACTAAAGGCTTAACCTTTGAACGAATAAAATTTTCACTTGCTCGCATACTGGGGGTGCTTAAGCTGAATGAACTGTATGCAAGGCTTGCTTGATTTATTTATTTATGTATTAATTAATTAGAAGTGCCATGTGTAAGAATTGGCCATGTGGCAAATTCAAACTCTATACTCCAAAAAAATACGGGGCAGTATATTGCCAGAAAGTTGGGGTGTTCACCCCTCTCATAAGAAGAGGAAAAAAAAAAAAAAGCAGTCCTTCCTCCAAATGCCTCACCAGTCTCTTAGAATACTCACTCACTTAATATAGTGTAAAGCTATCATTTAGTTGATCCACTACTGAGTTCACACAATCTAACTTTCATAATCGGTTATATATGACAACAGAGCAAGAAAAGGCAAAATATGACCAAACTGCTAAACATCTGAGAGCCGGTCAGAGTAACACCGCTGTGCTCAAAGTGATTTTGCAAGACTATACAAGACGTTATCCTAATTTCCATACACAGTCTAAATCTCGGTTCTGACACATAATTATGTAGAAACTGATTTGAGTCATGTTATATCTCTTGCTGTATTTGTGAAGGATGTACAGATGTTCGTTTATTGGTTGTATTTGTACTGTGTTCCTCTTTGTGAACACATTTTTCTTGGTTTGGTCAGTGATTTCACAAATGTATGGACTGTGTTTTTGCAGTAATTGCGCATCCCTGTTGTGAGCCGTTTGAGTTCTGAGGAAATGTGTGCAATCACTGTTGGGTAAGGGCAGCATGGTGGTGTAGTGGTTAGCACTGTTGCCTCATGACAAGAAGGCTCTGGGTTCAAGCCCAGTGGCTGATTGGGGCCTTTCTGTGTGGAGTTTGCATGTTCTCCCTGTGTCTGTGTGGGTTTCCCCTGGTTTCCCTCACAGTCCAAAGACATGCGGTTAGGATAACACGGGGCAGCCTTGGGCTGACGTTGGGCTGAAGTAACCCACAACTGCTCCCTGGGCGCTGGAGCATAGCTGCCCACTGCTCTGGGTATGTGTGTGTGCTCATTGCTCACTTGTGCATGCATGTGTGTGTTCACTGCTCCAGATGGGTTAAATACAGAGGAGGGATTTCACTGTGCTTGTGTACATGTGACAAATAAAGCCTTCTTCTTGTATACAGTTGATAAAGTTCGATATTGATAGTATCAAGTTTTCAGATGTTCTTTCAGACATTTTGGGCATGTGCCCAAATGCCATAGCTTCCATTATGCTCTTACACACAACACAATACACAGAATACAAGCCAATGAATGTAAAGTTACACACTCTGAAATAAAGTCAGAAATGGTATCATCATGTGGGTCTGAATTTGTAACCAATGAGCAGTCAGTGAGATCCTAACTCTTTTAACTTGAGCTTAATAATGATGAAAAAATTAAAAATGTAAATTCACACTAAGTGTGGCATTGAAAAGAAAACTTTAAAAGGAAAGAGAAGATAGAAATAGTTTGTTTTCCCAATGGGGTGGGTTAAAATTGACATCTCAATTAAAATGGGCTAAAGTTTCAGAAGTCTCAATATGCTGTCATTGCTGGCCATTGAGTCTGGCAATTAAAGAGCCTGAATTTGGTGGTTTTGTTTGTGAGAGGAAAAGGAAGAAATAACACATCGACATACTATAGGTTCTACCCAACACTCCATGACTTACTAATCCATTCCTGCTTACACTGGACATTCTTTACATTGTTTAAAAGGTATTACCGAAACTTTGTTTTTAATACATTATTTTCTACATTATTTATAACAGATGATTGATTTCTGTTCTTACCGTTTGAGGAATTTCTATCTTTCAGAGCTTAATCAACTTTACAATCACTAGACTCTCTCTAGCATCTGGACGTTCCATGCCATTTGTGTACACCTGTCAAATAACCTTTTATGCAATAGCATGATCAATTGTTAGTAAGTGTGTTTACCTAACAGTGATGGCTACTGTACATCATCCCCCTCTTCTGTAAAAGATTATGAGAGGACACAACATAAAACATGTACTTCCCATCGATCCGGTGCATACGAAAATGATTACTCTCAAACAATGTTGTGTAATTTTATATTCGACCATGTTTAATAATACAGTTGTCTCTTTGATGAGATGGCATGTTTTGAAATGTGCCTTTGATAGCTATATCAATATCTCATCACTTTTTTATGTCCTTGATAAAGCAGTGCCTCTACCCCAGCGGAAGCCCATTTAAAATATGTACATGTGGCTTAACTTGTGTCAATTCAGTTTAATAGTGAGGTGTGCAGCTTACTGTAGTTTATTTATTTATTTACTTACTTACTTACTGTATGTCTGACTTTCTTTGGAATCAAATTTCGTGTAATATTTTACTCTGTGGCAATCATAATGGACATATTTTCTAAATTATATTTATTGTAGAAAATATGCTCTATGTAGTAATATTCTTTAGAGGATATCCCCGTAGTTGATCTATCGACAGCATCTGTATCGTATGTTTCAGGGGAAAAAGTAAACCCATAAATGTAAAAGTATTATGATAAACTTTAATAAACTGCTTATAATGGAAGTCTTAGGACAGTTGCTGTATCAATAAACATTTAAAATACAGGAATATACCTGTATGTTACAGGTGATTTCTGAAATCAGGTAGATTCACCTAGGTCAATTAGGATTTAGGGTTAGGTTTAGGATTAGGTTTGGGTAATTGAGTGGAATGTCTGAGTTGTTTGGTGGTAGAGTGGTGGACTTCAAAGCAGAAGATCCTGAGTTTGATTCCCAGCAAGGACATTAAAAAGTGGGGGGGGGAGCAAATTAAATTAGAAAGACAGGTATGTATGGTGGTGTAGTGATTAGCACTGTCAACTCACGGCAAGAAGGTTCTGGGTTTGAGCCCAGTGACTGATGAGGGCCCCTTTCTGTGCGGAGTTTGCACGTTCTCCCCATGTCTGTTTGGGTTTCCACCCGGTGCTCCGTTTTCCCCCACAGTCCAAAGACATGCAGGTTAGGCTAATTGGTGGCTCTAAATTGACCGTAGGTGTGA
>JAOBRE010000001.1:56532088-56543832 GCA_027574745.1 Occidentarius platypogon
TTTTTACACTTCATTTTCATTATTGACGATCAGAAGTCTGGGTGTGGGACAGGCACAAAACAGCAATATTTGCATCTATAACGATGTTGAAAAAGGTGAAAAAGTCATCGTAGACTACCGGTAAAAATTTCCTAAAGCACTTTCATTGTAAAGATAACTATGAAAGTGTGAAATTTCCTTTTTTTTTAAAAAAAAAATAAAATATGATCAAAGGACATGAAAGTGCCCGTAGTCTAAGAAACGCCCTCACATGTTTTTGAGTTAAGTTTGGAACAACCAAAAGAATTGTGGATCCGCATATATATCTGGAGCCTGGATCCACATACATATCTGGATTTGCATCAAAATCTCAATAATTTTTCTGTGGCTCATGCTCAACATTTCCACCAAATTTTATCCAAATTTGTTCACTAGTTTTTGAGTTAAGTTGGAAACAGCCAAAACAATACTGGATCCGCATACATATCTGGAGCTTAGATTCACATACATATCCAGATTTACATCACAAGCTAAACAATTGTTCCTTAGCTCATGGTCCACCTTTCCACCAAATTTCATCCAAATGTATTCACTCTTTTTTGAGTTACGTTGGAAAAAGCCAAAAAAAAAAAATCCAGGATCTGCATACATATCTGGAGCCTGGATCCATATACATATATGGATTTGCATCAAAGTCTAAGTAATTGTTTTTATTGTTTCCTTTCCTATGACGCTCTGAGATTTATTCCTGATTTAAATTATCAAACTTAAACTTCAAATCATAATTTAAATTATAATTTCCCATAAAACAGCCCAGTGCATGTAAAAAGGTTGGTCCGCATCTCATTTTGGTTCTTTGAATTCACAAGATTAAAATATCTCTCAATAAGATTAGACATTGATTTCAGGTATAAATACACGTATATAGAATAGAGTCTGAATCAGTGGAGTAAACACTACTAAATCCCTGCTAAATTACTGCTACATTCTGCAAATCCCCCGATTCCTGGATTCTGTGTCAACAGCTACAGTAAACCTATATCTCTCTGGAACCCAGGAAATGGTGGCGTCATGCAGATATATGATCTGTTATCACCCACGCACAGCTGCTCAAAACGAAAGAGAGGATGGCTCGGCTAAGCCCTCAGGAACCCTGCTCAAACGTGAATGTGGTTGAAAAAAAAAAAGCATTATTCATGCAACATAGGTGGTCGATCTTTGTGTGGTTTTTGGGTACCATTTCCATGGAAGCTAAAACCAAACTCTTTACATGTTTGTTATCAAGCAGGAGACATATCTTGGCAGCAGGATGGATGGAGTCTGGGATGGCAAAAGAAAGTGGCACTCTGAGACTCAGAGGTAGCGTAATTACTTGTGAGTGTGAATCCCAGGACAGATGGAGATCCATTGGTGACTCCTTGAGCAAGAACTTTAATCCTCAAAGTATAGTTGATGTACTACATTATAGTGCATTACAAGACATTTAGCAGACACCCATATCCAGATCAATGTACAACAAATACACATATACATACTGAGGATGTGGGGAGAAGTTGGGGGTTAGGTGCCAGGTTGGGGTCCATGTGGACCCTATTGAGTCACTTCATATTAATTGGAGCATAGTTTTACTCTGGATGCCCTTCCTGCCGCAACCCTCCCACTTCCAGGCTAGGGAAACAACCATTCACACACACATTCACACCTATGCACAATTTAGAGTAGCCAGTTAACCTAACTTGCATGTCTTTGGATTGTGGGGGAAACCAGAGCACCCAGAGGAAACCCATGCAGACATGGGGAAGAAGAAGAAGAAGAAGAAGAAGAAGAAGAAGAAGAAACCTTTATTTGTCACATGCACACTTCAAGCACAGTGAAATTCATCCTCTGCATTTAACCCATCTGAAGCAGTGAACACACGTGCACACAGACCCAGAGCAGCAGGCAGCCACACTAGAGCACCCGGGGAGCAGTCAGGGGTTAGGTACCTTGCTCAAGGGCACCTCAGCCCAAGGCCGCCCCACATTAACCTAACTGCATGTCTTTGGACAGTGGGGGAAACCGGAGCACCCAGAGGAAACCCACGCAGACACGGGGAGAGCATGCAAACTCCAAACAGAAAGCCCCTCGCTGGCCACTGAGTTCAAACCCAGAACCTTCTTGTTGTGAGGTGACAGTGCTAACCACTACACCACCGTGCCACCCCCTCAATGGCACTTCAACCATGGATTTTCCTGCCGGTCCAGGGAATTGAACCAGCAACCCTTTGGGCATCAAGGCTGTTTATCTAACCTGTAGGCCATGGCTGTCCCAAAATTATTATAATATTATTATTAAGTGGTATACTATATGCTGTGTTCAATTTTGCCTCACAAGGTATGTTCCAGTTGGGGGTTAGGTGCCTTGCTCAAGGGCACTTCAACCATGGATTTTCCTGCTGGTCCAGGGAGTGAAACCAGCAACCCTTTGGACACCAAGGCTGCTTATCTAACCTGTAGGCCATAGCTGTCCCCAAATTATTATTATATTAAGTAGTATACTATATGCCGTGCTCTCACGAGGTATGTTCCTCAGATCCTGGTTCCAAGAAGGAACTAGTTTTAAATTCACCAAATCCAGAGTACTGATAACACAAGATGTTGACAGTTCCGCAAAATGTTCATAAAGATATTTGTCTGCACACGATTTCCTGAGAAAGAACAATGTTGTTTTTGGCTTTACGTCAAGCGAATGATGAGAGGAACCTCAGCAAAGCACCTTTTAACCAAGCCCTTTATGAATCTCCAAAAATGAATCATCTTTTAATGTTATTTGTATCTACACATACTGAAATCTCTTTTTACTTGGCTAATAGTTAATAATTATTGAATAAATAAGCTTATCCATGAAAGCTACATGCTGAGGGAAATTTGCTGCTGACAAAGCCAAGATTCTTTTGGGGGTCTTTATGGTCAAATTAAAGCTGATTTCAAGAGCATTAATCAATGACTAATCAGAGTCAAGAATCCAACAGTCTTGTGGTGTAACATTGTACATTGTATATTGTGGATCTGGCCAATAACTTAGTGTCAGTATCACTAAGGACTGAATGATACTTGTTGCAAATATATACATTTCAAACATAAATGGGACTAGAAATACATTCTGGGGTTTTGTTTATTACCCCTTTGAATATGAACATTAGACTGCATCTGTGATGTGGTGGATTGACCTCTTGACCCTGTCATTGCAGTTGTCAACACCGCTAACCATAGTGATAAGCCACTGAAGATGACATCATCCAGAGATAAACTGCTTAGCTTTGCTAAATAACAGATCATGCCACTTTCGAAGGCAGACTGTGTCTCATTGGGTTAATTATTATTCTTAAGTGGTATTTAGCATTTCCTGTGGTTTACTTTCTCTCTCCTCAATTTGCCCCAGTTCACATTCATGGCATTTCATGAACTCGTGATTTACACTGCATAATGCTGTTTTGGAAATTTTGCTTGGCCAATGATCAGAAATACAGTGAGCCAAGATTCTTTTGGGGGTCTTTGTGGTCAAATTAAAGCTGATTTCTGTGTCTTTTGAGACTCTGTGAGCTGCCTTTCATTACAAGAAAGAAAAATATCCACTGATTTATAAAAACGCAATCACTTCAAAACATAAAATCAGACCAGTGTTGGAGCTGACAGGAAAACAAAAATATGGCCAAACATGCTGGGAAGCTTGCAGACATGCTGTAAATTATAGTTAACATTTTCCAAAGTGCTCATCAGAGAGATAAAAGTGTCCAAAAAAAATTCCCAGAGACTATGCCTACTGTTATCTTCTCGAGAAGTATGAAGGACCTCCAACTGTTGGGGATCACTCGGTGTCAGCATTGAGCCAAACAACAGAGTGTGATTAATGATGTTTAGGGCCATGTTGAACCCCAGGCAACAGCAGGAACACCATAAAATGGAGCAGGAAGTCAGGCTCGGTGAGGGGAGTGAGGAGGCCATTAGTCAGGAATGTGACCCGGCTTGAAGAGGTGGAGGAAACCCCTTCTGTGATGACCACAGGTCAGAAACCGAGAAATGTTGAGAGAACATTTCCACACTTCAGAAATGAAGAGACCTTGTCTGTATAAGTGATCACTAATAGCATGCCAATCAAGCTAAGAAAAAAAGTGTTGACTGGAGAGTTGAGAATTCTTGGCTTTCTGAAAAGGTTCCTCTTGGATCTCTGTCTGAAAGATAGACACTGGAGTAGAGTTCTAAATAAATAAAGGCTAGGGCCAGTCCACTTTCTTCCAACCTAGCTAAGTGGAAAAAGATGCCTTCTGATTGCCTTCGTGGGAGACTCAGTCCACTGACTTGATAATGTGGAGGTTTTTCTTTTGGTATAGTCACAAAAAGTAATCATAAACTGTATGTAATAAATATTTCAGAGCCTACTCACCCTGAAATGATGAACTAGGGCACAAGGGGGACAGGGGCAGGTTTGTTGTCAGAGAGGCAGTGCCTTCATCACCTCCCAAGAATTGCCTATGCTTGTCACTGGGGTGGTACCATCAAGGGTAAGTCTTTTGATCCTTTAGTGTGCATTGTTTACCTGGGAAGGTGCATGCTAATTAAAGGTAGCTTTAATTAACTTTATAAAAGAGTTAATAATGCTTTAAAGGTAGACAAAAGATGTGCCCCTGATGGTCCCCCAGCAACAACAAAAAGTATAGTTTAGTTCCTTTATTTCTGGGAGTGTTGTTAGAACCTTATTCCCACAGATAGACATCCAAACCAAGGACATCTTGGTTCTAGATTCAATCTTCAGATGCTTTAGATTTGGTCAAGATATTCACCACTTTGTATCCTTTCTGAGAACATCAAATATAATCACACCAAATGCTTTGATTGCAAGAATTAATTTCCATAATTACTTTAAAACCTTGTGTTGCTTATTGGTTACAAACCTTTTTTTTTCTCAACATGAATCTCCACACTAAACAAAGCCATGGAATCTGGTAGAAAAAGTCCAGGGAGGAGTGAGAAGCTATTTTAGCTATGTTTATTTAGTTCTTCTGGAACTTCAACCTGTATTTGTCTCGCCTCCGACATTGGACATTCTACAGAAAAAGAAAAAAAATCTGGCGGAAACAATATAGAGCACGCTGACTGGACAGAGGATCCTGTGGTCTGCGTAACAGCTTCTAAACCAGCTCGAAATTACAGCCTCAATCCTGAGAGCCAAAAGAATGTGGTTTCAAATCATGACGTTTTCCACCAGATTTTCCACTTTTTCCCACTCTGTCTTTCCTTTTAAACTCCATCTACTGTGTTCAGGGTTTATGTTTTTGTCTCTCTTGTATCCTTTTTTATGAATCTGACACTTTGCTTTCAACATTTTTGAAACTCCATGCTTGGGACTGCCACTTTGTGGTCCAGTAGTCCCTGATGGTGCCTGTAATGGTTCACACATGTTAGCCATACGGCCACTCTGCATAGAAAGGACATGGTGCAAAGGCTGAGAAGGGGCAGGCAGCTTCTATATCACGCTCAGCCATGGCTTTGTTCTGTCAGATCTTTCAACCTGGGCTTAAATACACTAACATATGCTTTCTTAATGCAAACAGGGATAGCACCAAGGCCAGCAACTAATCTTAGCAGGAAGTGAGTAAAAGCCTTTACTCACTTTCAAGGGAAAAAATAAACACAAGGTTCAGTTTTTGACACTATCTTACCTGTTGTGAACAAATGGCTTAAAGTGGATTATTTGGAACTTTTCTCAAAGCATGAAGAACACCACCATCATTGGTCATAAGTAAAAATTCACAGCAGAATGCTATCACAAAGGTGGTACGGTGATGTAGTGGTTAGCGCTGTCACCTCACAGCAAGAAGGTTCTGGGTTTGAGCCCATTGGCTGATGGGGGCCTTTCTGTGTGGAGTTTGCATGTTCTCCCCATATCTGCATGGGTTTCCTCCGGGTGCTCTGGTTTCCCCCACAGTCCAAAGACATGCAGATTAGGCTAATTGTTGGCTCTAAATTGACCATAGGTGTGACTGTGACTGGTTGTTTGTCTCTATGTATCAGCCCTGCGATGATCTGGCAACTTGTCCAGGGTGTACCCTGCCTCTCGCCCATAGTCAGATGGGATAGGCTCCAGCTTGCCCGTGACCCTGTACAAGATAAGCGGCTACAGATAATGGATGGATGGATGGATGGATGGATGGACAATATCAAAAATGAGAAGTGAAACTGATTTCTTTCTAGCCCAGACTGTAGATTCATGTAGTCTATCATATAAATTCCCTGCTTGGGTCAGCCCACTGGTCCTTCAACAATCAGCCTCTTTGAACAAGATGTGGTGATATGTGTTTCTTCATGTTTCCACTTTATAATCTACTCATCGATGAATGCAAGCACAAAAGAGGGCAGCCTGCTTTCCCACTGCCTGGGGCTAGCAACCCTTTGGTGTGGAAACCTTTACCCACTACAGACCCGAAAACATCAATTGTTGAAACCATGCTCCAAAACAACAGGCTTTGTTGGCTTGGCCACATGCCCAGGATGGACGACACCAGAATCCCCAAGCAGATGCTTTTCAGTGAGCTTAAACATGGGAAGCAGTCCAGGGGGAGGCCCCATAAGAGGTGGAAGGACTGCGTAAAAGAGGACTTCCACCTCTTCAGGCTCATCACTCAATCATGGTACCAGATTACCCTTGACTGCCCAGCCTGGCAGTCCCAGTTATGTTACAGAAGCCACTTGTGTGAAACCAAGCTGAGAACCAGAGCCACAGAGTGGAGATGCAGGTACCACTTGAGGGCTGAAGGGGTCCCCCATTGTTAATTTATGAGAGGGACCATAAGCAAAGCGAAGTAAGCAAAGATCAGTGACAGTTATGGTAGGTGATTAACACTGAGTGACACACCCCCTATATGTCCTGTTCATCAGCACTAATGCTGCATTCACCTTACCTAGGAAGTAGTAAGCCAGAGTTCAGAATGACATCAAAAAAATATGCACACTTCCATATTATTTGTTCACAACTAACCAGCCAGGTAACTGTGATGATATTTACATGATATTTATCCAGGTAACTGTGATGAATGATATATATTTTTCTCTTCAAAGCAGTGAACTGAGTCAGTGTTAAAGCTTTCACAAGTGAATATATTTGTATGGAGATTGATCTAAAGAAAATATTTGCATATCAAGTAGAACTCATTTAACGTGAAGTAACTGCTACTGTGTTTACTGTTCATGGTGTGAGCAGCCATGTTGATTTGACTTGACTTGCTGAACTCGGAGAAACTTGAAGTTCTGAATTCACAAGTAGGAATTTCAAGTTGAGGGATGTTTTCTTTGACATTTCCTGGTCGGAATTTGGGAATTACAAGTTGCAACCTCTATTTGAGCCCCTATTAAATTTATTTAACCCCACTTCCATAACACACCCATCATGAAATACAGCATAATAAACATGAACAAGGTGTTTTATTTTCTCAAGTGCTGATTTCTAACTTTGCTTTAGGAAGAAGAAGAAGAAGAAGAAGAAGAAGAAGAAGAAGAAGAAGAAGAAGAAGAAGAAATAAACAAGCTAAGCAAATATTATCTAATCAACATACAAATTATACTTGCTTTCATGCTATATACTGAGTTTTATGGTAATCCCCTGGTGCTTGGGAGGAAAAATCTTCCACTTGTGTGTTTAAGATGTAGAAAATATAAAAGTTTATCTGCATACTCTTTTTCTTCTTATTCTAGCCATCCTCTATAATCTATTAACCGATGTTGACTATACAAGTGGGGCGGCATGGTGGTGTAGTGGTTAGCACTGTCACCTTACAGCAAGAAGGTTTTGGGTTCAAACCCCATGGCTGATGGGGGCCTTTCTGTGTGGAGTTTGCACGTTCTCCCCGTGTCTGTATGGGTTTCCTCCGGATGTGCCGGTTTCCCCCACAGTCCAAACACATGCAGTTAGGCTAACTGGCTACTCTAAATTGTCCATTGATCAAGCTTGGAGAGGGATGGGCTCTGCCAAGTTTAAATGCCCTCGACACAACAATGATGGATTGTTAAAATGTCAGGTGGTGTCCCTGTAGCCCATACTGGCTAGGAAATGAAGAAAAGGCTCATTTTTTTGTAATTTAATTAAAAAGGAAAACTTTCATATATTTTATATTCATTACACATTAACTGAAATATAGAACTTAGAAGTGCTTCAAGAGTCTGGAGGAAGAGTGGAGAGGCACAGAATTCAAGGTGTTTTAAGTCCGGTGTAAAGTTTCCACAGTCTGTGATGATTTGGGGTGCTGTGTCATCTGCAGCCATCTACCAGGAGATTTTAGAGTACCAAGTCCTTTTTTGTTTTAATTATGATTATTATGGTTCATAGCTCATGAAAATCAGAAATCTAGTGTCTCAAATTATTAGGATTTTCCTTAGATCAATCAAAAAAGGATTTACAATACAGAACTGTCCAATTTCTGAAAAGTATGCTCATTTATACACTCAATACTTGGTTGGGATGCCTTTACCATGAATTACTGCATCAATGTGATGTGGCACAGAGGCAAATCAGCCTATGGTACTACCAAGGTGGTATCAAAGCCCAGATTGCTTTGATCGTGGCCTCGAGCTCGTCTATATTTTTGGGTCGGGTGTTTCTCACCTTCGTCTTGACAATACCGTGTAGATTCCCTCTGGGGTCAGGTCAGGTAAGTTGGCTGGCCAATCAAGCACAGTAATATCATGGTCAGAAAACCAGTTGAATAGAATAGAATGCTTTTATTGTCACTGCACAAATGTACAATGAAATTTAGTTCATCACAGGAGAGCAAAGCCGCTGCATACGTACGCGCCGCCACTCTTAGGCACTTCAGCCCAAGGCCATCCTATGTTAACCTAACATTTTGGTAGTGGTTTTGGCAATATGGGTAGGTGCCAAGTCCTGCTGGAAAAGGAATTCAGCATCTCCATAAAGCTTGTCAGCAGATGGAAGCATAAAGTGCTCCAAAATCTCCTGGTAGATGGCTGCAGATGACATGGCACCCCAAATCATCACAGACTGTGGAAAATTTACACTGGACTTCAAACACCTTGAATTCTGTGCCTCTCCACTCTTCCTCCAGACTCTATGACCCTTGATTTCCAAACGAAATCTAAAATTTACTTTCATCTGAAAAGAGGACTTTGGACCACTGAGCAACAGTCCAGTTCTTTCACTACTTAGCCCAGGTAAGATGTTCCTGACATTGTGTCTGGTTCAGGAGTGGCTTTACAGTATATTCAAATTCTTTATTAGAGGATAGCCCCTTGAGATGAGCATCTCGTTTTCAAGAGGGTCCTCAAAATACAAACATAACACATACAATACATATATCCACACACACTGAAGCTCTTCCTCACCACCACCAACCACACATCTCCTAACTCTTGCTTATATTAGGAACGCAATAGTTGTAGCCCCTTTCCTGAAGATGTCTGTGCATGAAGGCTCTTGATGCACTGATACCAGTCTCAGTCCCCTCCTTGTGAAGCACTTCTAAGTTCTTGAATAAACTTTTCTTGACAATTCTCTCAAGACTGTGGTCATCCCTGTTGTGTACCTTTTCCAGCCAGCCTTTTCAGCAATGACCTTCTGTGGCTTACCCTCCTTGTGTAGGGAGGGGTCGATGATTGTCTTCTGGACAACTGTCAAGTCAGCAGTCTTCCCCATGATTGTGGTTGTGTGTACTAAATTAGACCGAGACACACACAGTATTTATGCTACTGTACTCAAACTTGAAATGAAATACTCTATTTTGAGATTTTTTTTACAACGTCGGCCATAATTATCAAAGTTAATATAGAAATGCTTGAAACATTTTGGTTTCCATGTAATGAGTCCAGAAGATATTAAAGTTTTGCTCTTAAATAACTGATGGAAAATATTGAACTTTTTCACGATATTCTAATTGCTTGAGATGCACAAGTAGAATCTTCAAAAGCATGACCATTCGCATCAAAAGCTTTTTTAATGAGGAATAAGCTTTTTTTGTAGAGAAATAAAATTCTGATGGGCACGTAGTGCTCTATATAGAACGTAGACATTTAATTCCCTATGTAGTAGGGCTTCTCTAGAGGCCTTGTGATTCAGTGACCATAGTGAGATTATAATTTAAAATCGTATCAGGATGCATAGAGAATTTAAACACTGAAAATGTTGAAACTAATATGTTAATGAACAAGGATCGACTAAAATAACCAACCATACCTTCAAAATGCCTGCAAATATACATTTTCATTCTGAAATAATAAAATATATAAACTACATCTAAAACATGCTTGAGTAACTGCGCTTTATAAATAAACAAATTACTTTCTAGAGAGATAATAAATCAGAATTGTTGTATATAGAACACAATTGTGACAGATGTGGCGTCAGATGCAAGCCACCTACAAATTGTACTGACATACAATTCTTTGAATTGATGATCTTCGAATCTGCAGTTGTTTCGAATGATTCGAAGAGACATTCCTGACTTGTGTAAATCTATGATCCTCTTTCTCAGCTCCCTGGACTTTCCCCATTGTACTTTTTGTTAGTCAAACCAATGAATGCTGTCAAACAAACCCTTTGTATGTTGACAGAGAGAAGCTACCAGCTGTAGTCAATCATGACAACTAACAAGAAGTTTAGAAGCCTTGGCAAATTAAAAGATACTTTGGAAGATTTTTTTTTCAACACCACGGAATTAATCATCAAAGTGGGTTTATATTTGACACTGTATAATTTTGACCCCATGTTGATTTCAGAAAACCCAAAATAAAATATAGCTGCAAGCAACGGTGAGGGGCCCTCACACCTCTGGTTCCACGACCCATCACACATTGTCATCAGACAATGCACACGCATCCGAGACATGAGACAAATGCTTGGGTATCCAGTGTGTGTGCCACCATGGACGAGATTTTAGGCAATGGAGTCATAACTGTCCAGGTCCAAATGGGGCATGATATCAGAGGGTCACTTTGGGCATGCTGACTTCATCAGAACCATCGTATCCTATAACCTGTCAAGTTTTAGCCATATCAGGCAATGCATGGTGAATTTATGACACACTTCCTGTTTACGTGGCATAACATTAAATTATTGTTTTGCCATTTCAACATCTTGCAAGATATCCCAAATCCTTTGGCAATTTAAAAATCAGCAATATCTTGACATCAAATATACCAAATATGGCATGAATCCAACAAACCACCGAGGAGCAGTACATCAAATTAAAACAAGTCAAAATACACAAAAACAAAAATAACTCCCTTCCTGTTGAGTATGGCTAAGGCAATGTATAGTGCAATTTTGTTTGTCTTGGGGCACACCACACACCAAAATTTTACATAGACAGGTGAAACTATATACTGGTCAGATGTCTCAATGTCATGTGGGGTCGCTATGGAGTCCCATGGACACAACCGGAGTCAAGCCTCTATCGGCAAGTAGGGGTAACCCTCTATCCATGAATAGTGGTGGCCAGGACTGATGCAAGTACCAAAATTCATGAGGTTGAGTTTATCAGCAATGAAGTCTTTACTGTCCAGGTCCAAAAGGTGGCACTATACCAGAGGGTCATTTTTAGGGATGAGCAAGTACAGCATTATCCGTATCTGTTAACCATATGAATGATCTGTATCCGTACTCTGAGTGGGCGAGGCCTAACCCGGACGTGGGTGGGATTTAACACGGAAGTGGGTCTGGTTGTCTTGAAATGGGCGGGGCTTTAACCAGTATGTTATTTTAAGCATGCAATTGATATGGGT
>JAOBRE010000001.1:58059093-58069395 GCA_027574745.1 Occidentarius platypogon
GTTTGGTAGCAAGCTTCAGCTTGGGGTTCTAGACCATGTATACCATTTTCAAGTCTGTCGTACATCGACTTCCTGTTTACCGACTGAATGTATTTACAAAACACACAACATGGATTTTGATGCTATTTCAAAATGGCAGTTTCCCAGGATGCTATTTGAAATCCCTGGGGAGAGACACTGCTCTTTACTTACTCGTTTCAGAGTTCATTATTTGTTGAAGTCAACATTCATAATAAGTGTCCTATTCCTTCCATTGCTTGTGTTCTGATACAAGCAAGAGTGGGGGGGATATGGAAGTGAGCAGTCACTTACAGTTAATCTTGTTATTGGAGCGTTCAGAGGACTTTCTGAAACCCACCTCTGGACACAGTGTCTTTGGCGTATGTGACCGCTGTTCCGTGGCACGCCTTGCCTTCTTTTACTACTCGTTTGTCGTCTCAAAATACTCCCACGCCACCGGAGTGCTGCATTTCTTCAGGAATAAATCGTCCAGCGTTGCTTCAGGCTCAGAGGTAGGCGTTTTCCACACCAAGTTTCACGTGTTTGTTGTTGGTGAGCATATACACAGCTGCACGGTGGTCTCACAGCAAGAAGGTTCTGGGTTTGAGCCCAGTGACCGATGGGTGCCTTTCTGTATGGAGTTTGAATGTTCTCCCCGTGTCTGCGTGGGTTTCCTCCACAGTCCAAAGACATGCGGTTAGGTTGGGTTGAAGTGCCTTTGAGGAAGGCACCTAACCCCCACTATGCTCATTGCTCACGTGTGTGTGTGTGTGTGTTCACTGCTTCAGATGCGGAGAGGAATTTCACTGTGCTAAAAAAGTTATTGTTGTCTGATTTGGTGATCATGACTGCTGCACGAGGAGGATGACATGAATTTGTAAAACCATCGACACGACAGCTTAAACCACGCATTATGTACATACTAAATCACAGCTTTTGCAATTTCCTGATCGCATTGTTTCAAATCGCAATTTTGATTTGAAATCGGTTCATCAGACTGCCCTGCTGATGATGATGATAATACCGGTAGTAGTGTTGTAGGACTCGAGACCGCTCTCAAGATCACGTTTTGAAGGTTTCAGTCTCATCTTGGAATCGACCGCATTTTTACTTGGTCTTGTCTCGGTCTCGGACATAGAGACTTGGGATTTTATTTCAAGACCACAACCATAAGGGATTTCACTAAATTGCTTGTGTATTGTTCGATTTCTTTTTTTAACATCGTTAACTGTGATTGGATGTAAAACTTCCTGCTTCAAATGCAACCAGTAACGTGACCCATCGCTAATTCTAAATTTTCGTTCTTGTTAATGGCAGTCACCCCTCCCCCCCTTCTCTCACACTCACTGGTCTGGTCTTGACTTGGTCTCGGTTTGGGTGGTCTTGACTACAGCACTAACTGATGGGGATACTGGTGCTGACACTGATATGGATACTGAGACTAATAGGGATTCTGGTTTGGTGTAGATTACTGATATGGATACAGATACGGACGGATACTAATACTGTTACTGATATGGATACTAATACTGAGGGATACAGATACCGGTATAGATCCAGGTACTGAAATAAGTAATAAATAACTAACCTATGGATAATGGTACTGATATGGACACAGATGCTGATGGGGGGTATGGACTGATATGTATACTGATACAGATAGGGGTATGGATACTGGTACTGATTGGGATACTGGTATTGATATGGACATAGATACTGATGGGGGTACAGACTGATATGTATCCTGGTACTGATAGGGGTACAGTTACTGATATGTTATACTGGTACTGTTACAGATGGGGGTATGGATACTGGTACTGATATGGACACAGATACTGATGGGAGTAAGGATACTGATATGTTATACTGGTACTGATAGGGGTACATATATTGGTACTGATTGGGATACTGGTACTGATATGGACGCAAATACTGATGGGGGTACGGATACTGATATGTTATACTGGTACTGATACAGATAGGGGTATGGGTACTGGTACTGATACAGATCCTGATGATGTGGATACCGTTAGGGATTCTGGTACGGGTACTCATACTGACAGGGATACGGATACTAATACTGAGGGATACTGATATGGATGTGGATGCAGATAGTGATAAGGCTACATATAGTGCTGCTGATACTAATCCTGAGGGATAACATCTACGGATACTGATGCTGAAATAAGTAACCTACTTGGCCTGAATGAATGAGGGCCATCAAGGAGTATTTGGTTTCCCCCCAGTTTAAATGGTATCCATGAAAAGCGTGCACGAGCATGTTTGTACACTAAAGCTACTGGACTTGTTCTTTATCACATTTAGCGAGTTGATGAAGTTAAATGAAGTGCGTCAGTGAGCTACATTAGTTAGATTGGATGAAGGTTGAAGTAGTCTAGAAGAGCTTCAGAAAAGTGTGTACAAAAAAGAGAGTACCTATTTTTGTTTTAATTGCGTCAGAATCCCTCATTGCCGAGGATCGATAGATTATTATTGTCAAGAACAACCTGTAGGCATCATCAGTAGATATTTTTTTCTCCTCGTGTTGAGTCTTATGGTTGATCAGGTTACTTGCAGGTCGGTGTGGTGGTGATATTAGTATCGTGATACATTATGTTGCAATACACTTGAATTTTTTTTTTTTTTTTTGAAAAAAAAAAATTTGTATTCAGTTGTTAAAATTGTAAATATTTTCTACAGAATTATTTTATTTGTTTATTATTTTGGTATATTGTAGTTCCTCCTGTTGATACGTACCTAGATTTCTCTTTGGGGATAAAGTCCGTCTGTCCGTCCGTCCATCCATCTATCTTTTAACAGATCAGTTTGCATTCTGCTTTGCTTTGATCATTAATCGTTCGTCCAGATTGCAGTCATTGCATGTCGTCTTTTCACACCAGGCTTACCTCACGTACTATCACATGGTATTAGATATCGGCACCTTTTTTTTAATGAGTATATCAGCATGCTATCAGACCGCTACCCGACACCGGAGTCGATCTGTATCCTTAATAAATCCAGTTCAGAGTGATGAGATGAGAACTGTTGACTGAGCCGGAGGACTGAGTGGATGGAGCGAGTGTGTATTAGCCTAATAGCCCGTTTCTGTGTGTGTTTGGTGTGAAAACTCCCCAATAACAGCGTCGCGTGCAGTTCTCTTGGGCATAGGTGCTTAAAAATTCAATTAGCCTAAGGCAGGTCACATCTGGCCCCCTGTTTGTCCGAAGCTCTTTCATTTCCCTAAATGGACGTTTGCGTTGGTGATGAATGGCGTTCACATTGACCACGCCGCGCCATAACTCTCTCTCTGAGATGGAGCGTTGATGGCTGGATCAGAGAGACAGAGAGGTAGCCTTGACTAATTGAGCAGAATAATTGCGCTGTATTAGCAGCGTGGCAGACAAATGATGCTTCTCTGCTGCTGTTCCGGCACTTTCTATTCTCCCCCCCCCCTTCGCCATCCACCCAATCATCCTCTCCATCAAACAGGACGGAGCTTTAATCCCAAACAAACGTCCTCGTAATGGACGCAGCGGACAGCTGGACGGACCGACAACTACAGAGTTAATTAAAAGTGAGCAGCAGTCAAGACAAATGCAGAATCCAGCAATCTTAACCTGAATATACTGTATACACACTAGGCTTTAGAATTATTGGCACCATTTGCTTAAAAAAAAAAAAAGTGTGGTGGTGATATCATCTCTGGGGTTAATTGGCTTAATCACCAGTTCTTCATTTTTGGAATTCCTAAGACTATTTCCTCCTGGACGTGTGCGCACAAATACCGTAGACACCACATGAATGCTGTGTGTTTTTTTTTTTTTTTTTTTTAATTATTAATTGATTTTTGCATTAGGTTGTTTAAACGTTAGGAATGAAAGGATGGATGTACAGACGAGTAAAGGCTGAAAATGTTGTGGTTTGTTTTATTTTTCCTCTTTCCTCTCTCCTCTACAGTTGGCTTGGAGCCTCCGCCGCTGTCCGTTTCGGAGGAGAGACACCTTGCCATCCTCACAGAGCTGCCCTTCGTCGTGCCCTTCGAAGAGAGAGTCAAGGTACAGAAGTCTGTTTCCTGTGTGTTTGTACGCAAAATTATTTAACCTTTAGAAAATACTTTCTGTACCATGAAAACTCTTAATCTTGGCCAAAATCACTTTTCAGGATTATTACCACTCGCTAAACCTCCTGAGCCAGCCTGCTCTCATACGGCTGAGCGGTATCAGGCTCTGAATCCAAAATCAGCCACATGCATCACTCTTTATCTTCCTCTTCTCATTCACTCTGCCCTATTCATTTCCCTGCCCCAGTCACAAAACTCACCTGTTTGATGCCTGTAGACTCTTCCTCCATTTCTGATCTCGTCTCTAAGTGTAATCCTTCCTCCTGTCAGCTTGACCCTGCCCCCAGTCCGCTACTTAAGGCTTGTTCAACTATATTGAACTGTAAATTCACGTCTCTCCGCTGGCTTTGTTCCGACTGCCCTGAGAACTGCTGCAGTAACCCCTATCCTTAAGAAACCTGAGCTCGATCCAACTTCTCTCTCCAACTACAGACCTATCTGGACCCAAATCTCCCCTTTCTAGCCAAACTAATGGAGTGGGTTGTTGCTTCCCAACTTCAGTCCTTTCTCACTGCTAACTCATTTTATGAGCCGGTTTCCGTAAGCACCACAGCACTGAGACAGCTCTCTTACTTGTGGTTAACGATCTCCTCCAGTCGGCTGATAATCTGATAAGGTTTTCTCAATATCCTCTTCCTCCTCCTAGACTTAAGTGCAGCTTTTGACACGGTCAATCACAATGTTCTCCTTTCTCATCTCTCCTCCGTTGGAATCTCTGATCTCGCCTTACAGTGGTTTAGGTCAGATCTCACTAATGGACAACAGTTTATCACACTTGGTCCACAGAAGTCCTCCATCTCTCTGGTCACATGTGGTGTCCCCCAGGGTTCTGTACTTGGGCCCCTCAGCTTCTTAATCTACATCCTATCTATTGGCCAGATAATCCGTAGTCATGGTCTTAGGCCCTGGTCACACTACAGCTTGCGATACTTGATGATGAAAAATTGGTAGCATCTCCTCCAATCGTATGATGCACAGTGAATGTTCTCTGTGCTTTGTGAGTTATTTTTTGGTGCATCTCTGCCTCGTGAGTGGTCAAAAACGTCGTGAAAAATTTCGGTGCACGCATTGAAATTTAGTGGTCATGTTTTTATCGGCAAACTAAGCAGCAAATATGTGCAGATAGGTTTTGGAATACTTCCTGAAGCTTGGGGAACCTTCGTCGAGCCTCTTGAGATGTATTTGTCACGAAGCAGTGTCCCCGACGCTTGCGGGAGCCTCATCAACACGGCAGCTCTGCACAGCCTAACCTTCACAGAGACTTAAAAAGTGCATTTTCATTTGGGGATATGACCCAGTCATTATGGGAAACACCTGATGCTGATTTGAGCGCAATCAGTACACGCATATAAGGACACTGTTTTCACAGAGACTTTGTGAAGTATTCTGTCAGGTCTGCGGCGGTAGACGGATAAGTGCAGGAAGAGCGTTGTGATATATTTCCCAAAACAAAAGGTCAGAGTCATAAAGCAGACGATTTAAGCAGAGCCGTAAACATGGCTTGAAACAAATGTGACAGTGATGATGATAATACTTCGCAAAGGCTCTGTGAAAACAGCTTCCTTATATGCGCATGCTGACTGTGCTCAAATCAGCATCAGGCGTTTCCCGTAATGACTGGGTCCCAAGAGCGCACACAACACTCTCTGTGAGTGAGCGCGGCCGCTGGAGCTGCACCAGGCTCAAGTACACGAACGTGTGACAGTCAAGTGTTCGCCTGCTGTGCGACCCCAACTTTTAGCTCGGCTGTACATCGTCACCAAAACGCCTTATCATCGATAACCCATCGCAAAGCATCGCGAGCTGTAGTGTGACCATAGCTTTAACTTTCATTGTTGTTGTTGGTCGGGTTCAATGCCCGAACTGACTCTTGCCGGAGCAGTTGGGGGTTCGGTGCCTTGCTCAAGGGCACATAAGCTAGTCTTGCTGGTCCTGGGAATCAAACCAGCAACCTTTTGGTCCCAAGCTGTTTCTCTAACCATTAGGCCATGGCTTCCCCTAAACTTTCATTGTTACGCCGATGATGTTCAGCTGCATCTCAGCTCACATTCCGCCACAGACCTTCCCCCCAGTAAACTAACAGGCAACTTTGTCAAGCTAGACTCCGATAAAATAGAAGTCCTACTGATTGGCCCCAAATCCTCGCATCCCAAATATTTCAGTTCGCATTGATGGTGTGCCTGTTACCAGTGTGTGCAACAGTGGTCAAAAATCTTGGCATCCTATTTGACCCAGATCTCAATTTCAGCTGGCATATTCAACGCCTCACCAAGGCTGCTTTCTTTCACCTCCGTAACATTGCACGCCTTCGACCATTCCTGTCCAATAATGATGCACAAACTCTGGTTCATGCTTTCATGATGTCCCATATCGATGACTGCAACTCTCTCTTCATCGGCCTCCCTGCAGAGTCCCTTCAAAAATTACAGCACGTTCAAAACTCGGCAGCCAGAGTTCTCACCCTTAAAGCTCTACGGAACCCGGCTCCCCTATACCTCCGTGAACTCCTGACCCCTACTCTCCCTCTCGTTCTCTCAGATCCTCTTCTTGCAACTTACTTTCTGCCCCACACACCAGACTATCCACCTTGGGAGGCAGGTCCTTCAATGCCATGACCCCAAGCTCTGGAGTTCTCTCTGTAACTGGTTCTTTCTCAACCTTCGAATCTGATTTCAAGACTTTTTTTTTTTTCCTTTTCTATGCGTACTTCCTCCTCTGTTCACTGCCTCATCGTTCACTTCCTGTTTAAATGGTTGAAATAAATCTCCTTCTCCTCTTCACTCTCGTACTCCCTCCTGCAGATCTTCCAGAGGCTGATCTACGCTGATAAACGGGACGTACAGGGGGATGGCCCCTTCCTCGACGGCATCAATGTCACCATCCGGAGGAACTACATCTACGAGGATGCGTATGACAAACTGTCCCCGGAGAACGGTATGGGCGAACACGGCTCTTTTAGATTTGCTGAATGACCTGTTGCTATAGAAACGAGAACATTAGACTGTGTTAATATACGCCTGTGAGTTGCGGCTGTGCTACTGTTAATTACTGAAAAGTAATCGACACCTTCTGACCGATCACAGTCTAGAACTCGGTAGCGCTGGGGTATAAATGGATACATCATACACAGTCAGATTTGTTTATAGACACACTATAAGCCACTGTAGATCTGGGAGGGCGGAGCTTTTGTGAGTTATGGTGTTGAATGGCAGCCATTTTGTTTTGACTCTGTTTTGGTTACTTGTTGACGTTCTTCCCATTTCATATCCGTCAAATTTCCTCTCTTTTCCTTTTAAGCATCAGAGAAATTAGTTTAGTGGTCACTTTTTATGCAACAGCCTGCACGCCGAGTCTGGAAGAATTGTTTGCCAAATTTGCGCTCTCGTTCTTACATGCTGACGGTGATGGTTTTGGCAGGGAAGCTCATTTGCCTTGCCTTAGGAGTGTAAATTCTCTTCCTTCTCCTCGTTTCAGAGCCTGATCTGAAGAAGCGTATCCGGGTGCACCTGCTGAATGCTCATGGCCTGGACGAGGCCGGAATCGACGGCGGAGGGATTTTCCGCGAGTTCCTCAGTGAGCTGCTCAAGTCCGGGTTCAACCCCAACCAGGGCTTCTTCAGGACCACCAACGAGGGTCTCCTGTACCCGAGCCCCACTGCAGAGATGCTCACTGGCGAGAGCTTCACGCGCCACTATTACTTCCTGGGCCGGATACTAGGCAAGGTGTGTATATGGGTGAGGGATGGGATTGGATTTCAGACCAGCGTTTTGCTAAGGAGCTCTGCATTTTCACATCAGAGTATACTGGTATGACTTATCACTCAATAAAATCACAGTGGACCAATCAAGATATGATTACAAAATGTTTGAGCCCCACGCCCTTCCTCCAATATCATATTGGTAATGTTTTGGTTGGTACTCTCGTCTTGTCTCGTGTTTTTCTCTTTTTTGAAAGCCCTCACTTTCTATCACGATAAAAGGAGAACGTTAAACTTGCATTAGATAAGATGAGTAAATATTGGGATCAAGATGAGGCCTCTAAACGTAGCATTGGTGGGTTTGACATTTTAAAGTTTTTAGTTTTTTTCCCCTAGAAGTAGAATGTCTGCAAAATGGCTGACACAAGCGCCCCATCCAAACAAAAACAAGCGCTGTGGACCAGAAATGGGTTTTCCATGCAGATTTTCTCAGCAAAGCACTTGTGCTGAGGGTCATGGGTTAAACCAGTCATGTTTTTTTTTTTTTGTTTGTTTTTGTTTTTTTGAATCATGCTCTAAATATCTTCCGGATTATCGATGCAAGTAAAAAATAAAATGAAATCGACTAGTGCACCTTTAACATTTACATGTGTATATAGCTAACCCCTGTTAATAGCACGACACAGTGTGTGTTCTAATTGGGTCTTAATCTAGTGAGTCATTATGACTCAACAAATGGAAAAAGTTGACAGGATGCTAAAGGTTATGACACGTAACAGTAAAAAAAAAAAAAAAATGCTACCAAAATCGTTTTCAGATTTCTTTCTGGCTAAAAGTAAGTACTCTATGAAAATGAGTCTCAGTGATTTTGCATATTTGTCTGGGATGATGCTACAGTAGTGACTGGTCCAGCTACTGGGCTAGTTCCTAGTCCAGCTACTGCTACAGTTCCAGTCCAGCTACTGGTCTAGCTACTGGGCTAGTTCCAATCTAGCTACAGGGCTAGCTACTGGTCCAGCTTTTGGGGTAGTTCCAATCCAGCTATTGGTCCAGCTACTGGGCTAGCGACTGGTCCAACTACTAGTACAGTTCCTAGTCCAGCTACTGGGTTAGTTACTGGTCCAGCTTTTGGGCTAGTTCCAATCTAGCTACAGGGCTAGCTACTGGTCCAGCTTTTGGGGTAGTTCCAATCCAGCTACTGGGCTAGTTCCTAGTCAAGCTACAGGGCTAGCGACTGGCCCAACTACTAGTACAGTTCCTAGTCCAGCTGCTGGGTTAGTTACTGGTTCAGCTATTGGTCCAACCTTTGGGATAGTTCCAGTCCAGCTACTGGTCCAGCTATTGGCCTAATTTCTGGTCCAGCTACTGGTCAAGCTACAGGGCTAGTTCCAATCCAGCTACTTGGGCCAGTTACAGTCTCGCTACAGGGCTAGCTTTTGGTCCAGCTACTGAACCAGTTCCAATCCAGCTACTGGTCCAGCTATTGGGCTAGTTACAATCTAGCTACTGGTCCAGCTGGCAGTCTAGCTAACATGAAGCACTAGTATGAAACAAAACCACTTGGATCTAATTTATTGGCATAATATAAACACTAATGGTTGAGATCTAAAGGTTAAAAGGTAGCTGTTGGTCTTCGGACCTTTCAAAGTGAGGAATCTGCGGACGTTTGTTGAATCGCCTGTGTTATTGGAGTGTATTCTTCCTCTGCTACATGGCTAACAGTGAGCTAGCTGGTCTTGTCGGTTAGAACAGCGTACACCACGATAGCATGGTCTGGATGAATTATTAAGCGGCTGTGTCAGACTGCAGTAACAAAGGAAGTGTTTGATTTGTGCTCTGCGTCTGTCTGAGCGCAGAGAGCTGGTGATAAGGCACAGTGTTGTGTTGACCTGCACTTGTGTCTTTTATTAGCACTGGATTATACCAAGAAATGAGCAAATGATGATGATTAGATTGGAACAGTCAACAAAACCCAGTATCAGTTCTCAGAGATTAGTTCCAGTCTCGACTGGCTTTCAGCTGTGTGTTAAATATGGACACACTTTCATCTGACGGGTTTTTCCTCCTAACTGCTTTCACGTGTGTCCTCTTCACCACCTGCTCATGTGTCCCTTTATTTGGCCATTATTTTTTTTTCTTCTCCATCTCTGTTAGTGGTTTTTGCTTTTATTATTATTTTCCTTGTTTTACTCCCTTGTCTTTTAATTCACTTCCAGTTGCTTTTCTGTCTTCTCTAGACTTCCTTGCCTTCCCTTTCCTGTCCCATCCTGTATTTTCCATCCTGTATGGTCCCGTTCCTTCCTGAACGGTCCAGTCCCATCCTGTATTTTCCTGTCCGGTATGGGCCTCTCTTGGCCTGTATTTTCTCGTCCTGGCTTGTATTTTCCTCTCCCGTCCTGTTCCGTATTTTCCTGTCCTATCCCATCCTGTATTTTCCTGTCCCGTCCTTGATTGATTGATAGACAGATAGAAAGAAAGAAAGAAA